>JAYWVB010000012.1:600000-755039 GCA_039881045.1 Chaetomium olivaceum
GTCTTTGAAGGGATACAACATGCCGGCCTTCGGCATCTTGCCACGTAAGTTGAACGCCCGGCCGGTATGAGGCTGCGGTTATCGGAGCGGTGCTCCTCGCGTCGCACGTTGTGTTTGCCGGTGTCGTGGGACCGTTGGCTCGGGCGAGCGGCGCGGTTTTTGGCACCCATGATTCGTGCGATGGAAGGCTTGAGCAAAGCAAGAGGGAAACAAGAAAATATGGCGAATCAGGTAAGTCGTCGCAGGTAAAAGAGAGGGGGAAGCGCGTCGGACGGACAGCGATAGTCGGGTGGGAGGAGCCAGGTTCGGCTACATTAATGGAAGCAGCGGGAGAAAAACAATGAAAAAAAAAGACAGAGAGAGAGAGGGACTTCGTAAGACCCGTGAAATGATGTGTGCTTGGAGAAAAGTTTGGAAAGCTTGGTGGAAAGCTGAAAACGAGTGGAGCTGTTATTTTCTTTTTTTTTTTTTTTGGTGCTGTTTGTGATTCAAATTCACGTTGGTTATAATTTAGAGAAGGCACGGAAAGCAACACGTTCGTTGCAAATAATCGCTACTTGGTTAGCAGAAGCAGAAACACCGTCACGGGGTCCAAGATACGATGGGACGGAGGGCAGACGCTTGGTTGGGTTCTCTATTGACGACGAGTAACCCCGCGGCACGCGGTTGCCAAAGGCTACAGGAATATAGACTCCCTTTGCACGTTGCGATCTCAACAAATTGGAGAGCAGGAGGTGGTTAGCCTAGCGGTCTAGCTTTGCTACCACATCTGCACCCGAGATAATCGTTCTACTGTGCCCAAGGAGGCTGAGGGTTCGATTCCTGGCAGCGCAAGTCTGGGGCATATTTCCTAGGATACCAGGTTGATTCGTCGCCGTTCCATCCGAGCATGCACACCGCCCTTGCGAAGAAGGAAGAGAACCCATCAAGCAGTGGAACATGGCCAGGTTATCTCGTGTGTAGATGTGTCGGCAATGATAGACGGCTGATGGCCTGAATGGTACAGGCAAACGCTAACAACCTTCTGATCTCCAGACGTAGCTACATATTTTTTGATCTATTCAAAAGATTTTGGCTGTCGGCGGCGACAAGTAATAGCATAAAAGCCTCAGGAGTCTACTCTCTGCAATGTGATCCATCATCTTTCCACCAACACAGATAGGCACCGCATTATCTGCTCCTGTGTTTTCTTTTGTCTTCCTTGAAATAGGCCTCGGTTTAATTGGTTCTGGAAGCTTGGGAAACTTTGGCTACATTGTTATTTGAAAGCGGAATCTTAACATGCGTAGGCCTTTAGACATTGCTCTAAGTTGGAGAAGCCGGGTGCGGGTGTATGCTCATCGTCCAAGTGGTTTCCGACTCTGTGGAGGATGGGGGATGCTCGATGTTTCTCGTGTCTACTACCATAGAGGAGTGTGGATTGTGAGTCGAAACAAATGGTCAGCCGCGGATGAGTGATGCAATTGGAGAGGATGTTCAAGCTCTCGTCAGGCTCAATTGAGGGCTCTAACCATCCACGTCGTTCCTGGTCATTGTTGTCACCCCAGTCCGGTCAGGAGTTGATCGGTTTGACGTCAATCGCTAAAAAGGGACACGAACCGCTTCCAAGCTCCCGACTTGCTCGTCGAATCAGATATCAGCAGGGCTGCAGGCCGAGCTTTTGCTGCCACCACCGTGGTCAGTCTTGACGGTCAGCATTTGGCCGAGGCTGACTGCGTGCTCTCGGCTGTTCCCGTTTCCAAGTGACCTGCAAGTCCCAGTTGCGCAAAAGCAAGCGGCGGCGCATCCTCCCGAGGACCCCTGCCAGGCGTCCAGGCTGGCGGTCCTGGCTTTCGGAATCCATCCATGCATGCAAGCTGATGCAACCTTGATTGGAGTGAAGTCTTTTGCAGTTGCTCGGACGCTCTCTGCAGGGAGCTGGATGAGGTGCGCGGCAGTTGGCCCGTTCAAGGTCGGAGCTGTTGTTCAATCAATTGCTTGTCGTGTTCATTCCAGGTTCAGGTTGCCTGTGCGCACGTCGCGGCTACCTAAGCTTGGAATGGCTGGCAATCCCTCCATGACCTCCCGCATCTCAGTGGCCCTCCCGCGGGCCGGGCAGTCCTCGCTTCCCCACCCCCAGAGGCGGAGTCATTGGCGGGCGGCGGCCTCGCTTGCCAGTGAGGTCTGCCACTTGCAGAAAGCCAGGGCAGGGCAGCCGGGTTTCTGCCTGAACAAGAAAAACCGTGAGAGGTTGTCCTTTCCTCGACCCCTCTCGTGGAGTTTGCATTTCGTCCGATTTTCGTTGCCACCAGCGGAGAACGAGGAAGAGGAATCTGGGATCTGTTTGATGGTTTCAGGCACTCCCGAATCGTTCTCTCCACCCGACTCTTGACCCGCCGGCCCGCTCCCACTCCCTCGTGGCAGTGGACTCCTGTCGGGCCCTTTGGACGCGCTGCCCGCGCTGCCCTGCCGGGTCTACCCCACTTCCGCGCCTGTCCGTCGCCAGTGCTCTGCGACAAGAGCAGCACAGAAACGGCCCGCTCCGGGGCCTGCATCGTGGAATGGGTAAGGTCGCTGACATGAGCATCCGTTTAACATTACGGAATACTCATTCCCATTCTTTTTCATTTCATTTCATTTTTTATTTTAGTTATTTTATTGTACTCTTTTTACCACGGCCGCCATTGCTGTCGTTGAAACCGCACCCGTGCTGACTCGACCCCAGATGCACACCTGCACAGCGCACCCTCGGCGGGAATTGATGGGGAGGATTCATCTGCGAACCATTATCACAATGTCACGGATCAGTTTAACGGGGCTTCTTACACGCGGGATTCGGGTATCCCAAGCCATGATGCCGCCGCCCAATATCTCGGTGACCCGATGGATCTCGACTTCGACCTCGAGGTCGCTCTCTGGGCAGGCGAGTTGGATCCTGCGATCGAGTACCATGAATCAAATATGAGCATCGGCTACGGCCCCCCGATGACTAGCACGCCCACGGACTTCCTTTTCGCCGAAGATGAAGGCGTTTTACCGGCCACGTCAAGCTACGACGCCCAGCTTGGCCCGCCATCTTATCCCATCGACATACCGCAACCGCAACCTCCGCCATCTCCCACGCGCACGGTCTTCTCAGCGGCGCGCTCCGATGCTGGCTCCGATGATGCGAAGTCATTGGAGGACGGGTCCCCGAATGGTTTGGCCCGCCAACGGTTGCGCCGCCAATTGTCGCTTTTGTCTAAGGGGTGGGCTGGAGATGAGATCAGGTTCAAGAATTGTGACCCATCCAAGGCTGTTGTGTTGCACACCTTGGCAATGGAACTGGGCTTGGGCTACAACCACGACGTGAGGAGCCGCGAGGTCTCCATGTCTCGCCTCGAGCCGAGCCAGGCCCCCTCCAAGCCCCGGCCCTCTCCACGCCGTTTATCTTCTTCGTTTTCCCGGTCCTCCACCGAACTCGACTCTGCCCTTTGCTTGCCGGGCTTGCCAATGGTGCTCGAGCATCAAACATTTGATATGGCCGCCCACTTTAGCCACGAGCCCGACCGATCCCGAGTCCACGCGGCCGGTCGAACCGGGCAATGACGATCAACCTCTTGTGCGCCGGCCAAGCCGTAGCGAGCGCATCAGCGACTCAATTAGAGAACACGTTTCAACCCTTAAGACATCTATGTCCAAAGGCGGCAGGCGAGGGCCCCTTTCTGAAAACGGTCGTCGCGACATGCGGGCCCTCGAAGCGGTTGGCGGCGGTAAGCCCACCTTTACCCCCAACGGCCGTGAGCGAAAGTAAAGGCTAACAATCCACTTTAAGCCTGTTGGCGCTGCAAGGTGTTGCGGCGGAAAGTGAGTTTTCGTGTTTGGATTGCGGGACTCGCAACCCCAAGCTGACATGTGCCCCAGTGCGATCCAGGGAGCCCCTGTCGATGTTGTCTACAAAGTGTACCGATGCCCCATCTCGGCGAAGACGCACCTCTCTGGCCTCTGATCGGTTGTCGCCGTGGCCCACTCCGCGATTCCGCACCGCCCCAACTGCTCTGTCCTGAGCCGAAGCCGAAGCAACTGTCCTCTTCTGGCGCGTCTACCCTGACGCGGCGATGCCGTTCTGTCGACGTCGCCGAACGATGTCTCCTCTCGGCTGAGAGTCAAAGACTGGCTGACATGAAGGCTGTTCTGGAAGGCGCAGGCTACAAACTGTCCATCACGGACCCGGCTTTCCAAGCATCCTTCACTTCCTTCATCGAGGCTGGGCGGTACCGCGACCGGGGCTCTCTGCAAAAGAGTTATTCAATTGGCGGCAGCCCGGTCACGTACACCGAGTTGATTGCCATAATCGCTTGGGAGCTTGCCGAGAACCAGCCCTTGCTACCTGCGCTGGAAATTAAGTCCTGGGAGAGCTTTATGAACATGCTGGAAACGGCCTGCCTATTCGAGGCCGAGGTTGGCAAGGTAAGTAAGGGGGTGCTTTGCAATCAAGGGATTACAGTACTGATAACTCCCCAGACATCGTTGGTGATTCTTTCCTTAGTGTGTCTCAGGCACTGCCTCGAGGCACTGCGGTTGCATTCGGCAAACTTGCTCTCGCCCAGGGGGCACGAGGACTGCGGTGGCGGCCAATGTCAAGTGGAGTGTATTCACAACCTCCGGTCTCGAGTCGCAGCTTACATCGACGAATTATCGTCTGTCATTTTCAACAAGGAAAACATGAGGGATCGAAGATGGTGGCTGTCGACATTCTACAGCCTCTACATCCAAAGCTATGTGCGGCACGCGTTGATTACCATTGAGAAGCAGCTTCGATTCGAATCGTCCGACGACGTTCCCGCCGAAGACCTTACAACTACCCAATACCTGCATCTACCGGCAGTGCTGTTCACTGCCGCGTCAGCCAAATACGATCCTCTACTTGACGGAAGGCTACAATACGCCTTGACAGATAATTCGGTCATCCCGGAGACCTCTGTCCCTGAGCTCCATCATTCCTCTGCCCGCGTGGCTTGTGAGGTGGATAAATGGCCCGAAGCTGGTATTAGGACCCCTTACCAGTTTCTCAGGCGACTGCTGCAGATCGGCTCCCTCGACTTCTCCGATTCAGCTCTTGATGCCTCAAGTAGGGGAGAAATCGGATCCCCCTTGGCATTGGCCTCGCCGTCCTCAGCCCGAGGCAAGGTGGGCTCGCCCGTCTCTCCGACTCCCAGTGCTTTCGAGGAGGGCTCGCCTTTCCCCCGTGTTCCCTTTGGCCAGAGCAAGAGAAGTTCGTGGGGTAGTTCGTACTCGGCACAGGCCTCGACGAAATTCTCAAACATGAGCTCTGACAGTCTAGCGCGCACCATGTCGACGGACATGACCAGCTTGTACGAGTCGTCCATCTTCACCGGCGTGTCCTTCTCGGGCAGCGTGGCCGACCTGAACGGGGACATGTGCCTGGACCTCGCGACCATCAACCCGACTGCGCTGTTCTCGGCCAACCACAACCGCTCCTCGCAATCACTCGATCAGGCAATGGCGGAGAGTGGTGTCCGGCACGACGGGCCGGCCGTCGGCTCGGCCCTGGGCGCCGAGCCCACCTTTGTCTGCAGCTGCTGCCCGCGCGCGCCGCGGCATTTTCACACAAGCGAAGAGCTCACGTATGTTCCCCCTAAAATCTCGGGTATGACTGCAGCCCCCGCTGACTTTTTTGTATTTAGTAACCACCAAGCCGAGAAACCGCATCCCTGCCCCCAATGCAAAGAAGCGCTTCAAGTCGCCCACCGAAGCCGAGCGGCACCTCAACGCGCTGCACCTCAAGGCCGACTTTTGGTCGTGCGAGGCGCTCAAGGACCCGCTGCTGGCCTACCACACCCAGACCTACGGGGGTGAGACAAGCAACATCTGCGTGCTGTGCAACGGTGAGATCAAGCACAAGGACGGCGTGCCGGACCACGACGAGCTGGTCAAGCATGTGGAAACGGTTCACCGGTTCGGCGTGTGCGACCGCAAGAAGAAGTTCTATCGCGCGGATAACTTTCGGCAGCACCTCAAGGGCACGCATGTGGCCTTGTGCAGCGGGGTGTGGCTGAAGGAGTTAGAGAGGGCTTGTCGGAGTACGACGGTTCCGCGGAGAGCTGGGTTTGCAAATACGGCGGGAACGTAATGTTTACTTAGGTTTGATTCCTTGGTGTTTTGGATACGGATAGAGGTTTGCCGAGACGCAGACATGAACCACCCACCTACCTTAATGAGGGACAAACCGTCCTGTTAATGATACCACGCATATATCACGGGCCTGATCACGGTATTCACTGAGATGTTCATGTTACGACTGGTGCATAAGGGATGCTAGTTGGCCCGAGGGATGATAGGACGAAACAGAAGCTTATATTCCTACATCGCCTGGCAGGTGATTGTGATGCCGGCAAGGTGCTATCTGATTAAGGTATTTAGTTGTCAACGGCCCGCGAGCCCTCCATTGCCTTCGACCCCATCGCGCGGTAGTTCTCAACGCGTCGCACCGGACGCGATCGTGTTTTCCAAAAAGGAGAAGCATTTGGTAGGGCGTTGATCTCCTCTGATCAACACAAGCTTGAGCCAGAAAAACCAAATCACCTCCACCTTGGGGCTCCCAATCTTTTTTGACGACCATCCCGAAATCTTCCTCGACAATCCCACCACACAATGAATCCCAGACTCTTCCCTGTTTTTACATTGTCCTTGTTTAATTCCCCGGCACTTACCATCTTCTGATAAATTGGGACGTGTCTTTCTTTTCAGCCGAGTACCGCCATCTCACCCCGACTCTCCTCCGACTTGCGACCCGTTGTCCCAGCCGCCATATCCTCTCATCTCGACCCCACTTCTCGCTTGATTCATCGATATTCAAATAAGCCGTTACCATGGGCATCAAAGAACGCACCGCTTGCCCAGCCAAAAGGGCGGCGGTGTTGGATAGCACAAGCAGGATATCCGCGGCGACCGAAGCAAGAAAAGCTTCAGCTTCCGATAGAATATGCTGAAAGTTGACATTTTGCACCATTTATGTACCATCCACTTTCTGGCAGAGCTCAGGCTCTTCCTGTTGCTGCGTGCGGCACACCAGAACTGGGCCAAGAAAACTGACATATCCCTACGACCTGTCCAAGGACGGCAAGACGGCCGAGGTCATCAATAACTTTCTGGTGTGGACTCAGTGTTATCGAGCGGCTTGCCGGCTGACTAGTAGGCGCAACTGAATAGAAATAAAACATAAAGAAACGGATAGAAAATGCGGCACAGCATCGAGGACAGTGAGGTGGTAGTCACTTAGGTGTGTCGGTAGCCGGGTGGGTTGTGTTACAGTCTTTCAACGCCTTGTCCCATGTTTGGTTCCAAGTTCTTCCTCATCCTCCCACGGCACCAACCGGGTTTCATCTTCGCGCGTTGGACAAGAACAAGAAGGCCCCTGTCAAAGACCTTCTCAGTCGCAGAGTAAGGAAGAAGAACTCTAGGACATCTAATGTAGTCAAAGCGTAATATATACGGGCTGAAAAGCTAAAAATATATGCACAGAAACCCGGACACGGTGGCAACCCCATCCCCACTCGTCGAAGGTCCAAGCGACCTGACGTTGCTCCATCACGTACACACACATATACACCCCCTACCATGGACACCACACCGACACACTACCCTCAAGCCGGAGCACGGACAGCGCTTACACGCACTGGCTGTAGAAGTCGTTGGTAACCTTGCAGGTCGAGCCCGACGCGCAGGTCTTGCAGCCGGAGTAGTTCGAGCCGCCGCATTGGCCCCTGTAGTCACGAACACCGTTAGTATGTCTTCTTCTATTTGACTGCCACTATCCCCGGCGGAAGAGGGGGAGGGAGGAAGCGACGTTGGTTGGCTGGGGGGGGTGAGGGTTGGCAAGAGCGTTACGATGTTTTCAACGTACCACTTCTCGACGCTGCAGCCCGAGGGAACGGAAGAGGTCTGGACGGGCGGGCGCACAGTGCTGGTGGCCAGGGTGGTGCTGGGCTGAGGAGTGGAGCCTCCGTTACCCGGGTTGGAGCCGCCGCCGTTGCCACCGCTGCAGGTGAAGACGGAGGGGCCGGGGACCGTGTAGCTGTTGAAGTTGGAGTAGATCTGTGGGAGGTGTTAGAGGACCGCTGCTAGGGGGACTGAGAGCAAGAAGGCTTACGTTGGCGGTGTAGCCGGGGTCAGTCTCCTTGAAAGCGCCCGGGATCGACACCGTCGAAGGGCTGGCGCTGCCACCCCCGGTTACCTTGACCTGGGCGCAGGAGATGTAGAACTGGGGAATTCCACCGGGCCACGGGTTGTGGATACCGAGCTGTTGGATGCGAACAAGGTATTCACCGTCGGCAATGCAGCTGGGGATCTGGGCGGTGTAGGTGGCTGCGAGAAAATGCGTCAGCTTTGGATGGAGATGAAGAGCCGGTCAGAGCAAGACATACTTCCCAAGTCCCACGTAGCTGAGCCTCCAGAGAAGCTAGGACCGATGTCCTTGATTTTGAACCACCCACCACTTCCGTCATAGTCACTCACTTTGGATTATGGTTAGTTACTGAAGGTTACATATTGTGAAGACGATGGTTACTTACCAGCACCGGGGGCCTTGGACATGTATACGGACACAGCTCCCTGGTGGTACACTAAAATGGCGTTAGTACATACATCTTGACAGCAGGACGGTAGCGATAGAAGTCGCAATCTGTTAAGGACTGTATGACAACTTACCTGCCACATCAGACGTGAACGTGATGGAATCCCCGCCTTCACGGAGACAGTTTCAGTCCCCGCGCCGCTCGCGCCGACGTTGCAGCGGAGGTCGTTGGAGGCGAGATCCGTCACGGGGGAGTTGTAGTTGGAGTTCTTGCGGATGTACTGGTACACACCGCCCTTTCCGCTGGGTGTAGTAAGCTGCTGGAAGATGTAGTGGGCAGAAGCCTCGCTGACCGCCAGCGAGAGGGCGGCAGCACCGAGAAGTCCCTTCATTATGGTGTTGGTGGAGGGTGGAGGTAGCGAGGATTTTGGTATGGGTAGCTGAGTTGCGGCTGGCTCAGAAGACGAGGAAAGTGACCAGCACAGTCCTGAAGGCGTCCTCTTATATGGCTCGTCTAAGCGGAACACCCGTGAGCCTGGATTCAACTGTGGAGGTCGCACTCGCGCGAACCGTGTTCAGATACGCCCCTGAGGAAGGTCGAGGTCCGGCGTCCGGCGGGGCATTGCAACGGCAGCTGTTCTATTGTCGGCACTGCGTCGCCAACGGGCCGGCTGCCGGGGTCATTCGCGGCCCCTTTCGAATCCTTGGAGCTGGGAAACAACGGACACCTTTGTCCGGATACTCGAAAGGGTGATGGACATGTCCTCTCGGCCAATCACGATTCATCCCACGCGCTGCTATTTAGCCGCCAACGCCCATGCACCCCACAACCCGGTTTTCTCAATGAAACAATGCCATCACACCCTGGCCCAGTTGTTGATGGTCAGGGGTTGCCTTATGCGGATCGATCTCCCGACGATGAGCCTGAAGCAAACCAAGTGGACACCCCGTTCCCGTTTGCAAGCCAAGACGCCGGACTTGTCGAGAATCATTTCGGATGGCTGCCGAAGGGCTGCAGGTTGAGACATGCCTAGAAGAAGACGACCCGGGTTTCTGACAGGTCTGATATTAAAAACGTGGGCGCTTGCCAACGGACGTCAGTGGCGTCAGTTTGAGCAATTAATATGCACGATCTGACTTCGATAAATGAGGTGGGTTGGGGGATGTGGGTTGCCTCGTTGAATCTTACGCGTGACGTGCATAGACCGTGGCAGAACCACACAACCGTTAACGCTGTGCATTTGGCTGCCTTGACAGCCGCTTAGTTATGCTGACGGAAATAAGGTCTAGTAGGTAGACAATATCGGACACCCAGGCATAACGGGGGAGAGGTTGGGGTGGAATTACACACAAGAAGAGAAAAGAGAGAGAAAGAAAATATCATAGAAAGGATAGAAACAGATTCAGTGTCCCAAGATGGAGTACAACGAAGAGTACCCGTACGAGAGCAGACAAAGGGGTATCGGGGGAGAGTAGGAGCAGTGAGATATAATCACCAGCTAGCAATACCTCAATATATTTACCGTTTTTCACCATATTACTACTCCGCCCACCATGGACGGACCCGGCTGATCCCCCATCCCAAACGCCAAGAAAAGTAAGGCATATCATTCTTAATGGCCAACTTCCTCAAGTTAGAAGGGGTTGACTGAGCATCAGCGGCTTGGAGAAGCTTTCCTACGGTTTCCTCGGTTTGGTCGTGGGGTGCTCCTTGCCGGCCACGATCTCCTTTTCACGCCGGGCCTTCAACTTCCCCCTGTTCCCCTTGGTCATCCCTAAAGCATCGTCAGCACAAACCAAGCTAGCTCATCGACAAAGTCACGTACCGTCATCGGGCAAGAGGTTGCCATCCTTCCAATTTTCACCGGTCCGAATCTCAAATGCATACCGTATACGAGCACACGACCAGAACCCTAGAGCCAGTCCAGCCGCTCGTACTTTCGCCCGCGCGACCTCGCCCCGTTGAACAGGATGATGCCCAACCACGTCCGCGCGCCCATTGACCGCGCCTTTGGCTGGTAACGCAAGCGAAATCTTCGTTACCTCTACTTCATGCTCATCCCGACTTGTATGGGCATCCAGATGACATCGGGTTTCCACTCGTAGGCGGTTAGCGTCCTTCAGCCGGCCTGCTTCGCGTCAAATTACTAAACAGGGCATCTAGCTGGTATGTATATATTGCGTCCAACTGCTTCTGGGCTTCGGAATCCCGCCATGTATGGTCTCTGGCTCAGCATTGATTGGAGAGCTGGGCTATCCATGTTATGCCTAAGGTCCACTGAGTTCTACCGGAGTCCAGGTTCACTCAGTATCTGACACATACCACAGGAATGCGCCGCCCTGACGACCCTCTTTAGCGTCTCCTATTTTGTCGGACAGATTTCCGCGGTAGATATCTGCTTCGGGACTAACAACATTGTTACCGACTGGGGCTGGCGTATCCCGTTCTTCCTCCAGATCGTGCCCCTCCAATTCAGATTTGCCTCGTCTTCTTCGTGCCCGAGTCCCCACGGTGGCTGGTGTCTAAAGACCGCAGCGCCGACGCCCTGCAGATTTTGGTCCAATACCACGGCGAGGGCGAGCAGACTGAGTTTGTGCGGGCCGAGATGGCACAGATCTAGACGACGCTCAACATCGAGATGCAGAGCTCGCCCAGCTCGTGGCTCAACCTCGCGCGCACCAAGGGCATGCGTAAGCGGCTGCTAGCCACCTGCATGCTGGACCTGTTCATGCAGTGATCCGGCTCGACGCTGATCTCCTACTACCTCGGCGACCTGCTGCAGATCATCGGCCAGGACTCGACCCACTTCAAGCAGACCATCAACGTCAGCATCTCGTGCTGGTCGCTCGTGTATTCTTTTATTGCGTCCATGCTGGTCAAGATGTTCAAGCGCAGGCATATGTATCTCATCTGTACTTCTTCAAGTCTGTTGGTGTGCTTTTTGTTGTACACGGTCAGTATGGAGCGGGCGATCACGGCCTAGGAGGCCGGACACTCGAACTACGCGGCGAGTGCGGCCTGTATTTTCTTTCTTTCTACTTATGCGCCGTGCTATTACTTAGCCTGCCTTAAGTGTGGCTTCACCATGTCACCGGAACGCGGCTAGCTAACAGCTTATAGCGTACCTCGTCGAGCTCTGACCCTACGCCGAGCGGTCCAGGGGGGTCGTAGTCTTTCAGCTGTTTGCTCGGTCCGCCGAATTCTTGACCACCTTCATCAACTCCATCAGCATGGCCAACATTGACTGGAAGTACTTCATCACGTACTGCTGCTTCCTGGCTTTTGAGGTTGTCTTTGTGTATTACTACTTCCCCGAGACCTTTGGTAAGACGTTAGAGGAAGCTACGTTTTGTAAGTTGACTTTAGTCGTTTCAATTTAGGTAGGTTGGGTTTGACGTTGCTAATCGACGTTTCACAGTGTTTGAAGAGGACAGGCCGCTGGCGGAGAAGGCCGCACTTGCGGTTGAGCAGTGGATAGCCCATGAGCCGCGGCCGACAGGGACGCAGGCGGGGAAGCCGTGATGATGAGAAGTCATGACCGTAGTCTGGTTATTAATTACTCAGTATCATTCTAGGTCAGGGTTTAGCATTCTCCGGGTATTCAGTTCCCTGAATCGATGTAGGGGCCTTTTCTCCGTCTAAAGCTAAAGAGCCTGAGCACTGTTGGGCATATGTTCTTGTGTTATTGTGGAGTAGATTTACTAAACTCTACAAATTCTGTTTTGCGGTCACGTCTTACCTATCGGTGCCATATTCATCCATTTATCGGTCAGGACAGCATATCGGATACGTAAAGGGAAAAAGGAAAACCAAAAATAGGGGAAGAGAACAGGAAGAACGGGGATTGGGAACAACCCGATTGTTTGTGAATAGCTGCATTAGGTACCTGAAAAGGGAGTAACCAACGATGCTTATGTAACGTCATATCAAACTTGGAAAAACATTTAGTGTAACGTAAGCTGATAAAATATGGATGGTGTTTTAGTTGGTGTTGGTGATGGCCGTTGCTGGCGAGCCAACTCCAAGTTTACTGCACACGCCACCTAGGTACATTTCATCTTAGGTGTTCAAAGCTTACGAGGTCGTGTGACGCAAGCGAGTCACACAAAAGAGAAATGACATTCGAAGCACGAAGATGACGGAAGACAGATGATTTGTTCACAAGGCATAACCCTTCCGAACGCCACCGCAATTCTAGTGATAAGTATATAACTATATATACTATTTCTTTCCCTGACGCACTGTCACTTTGCTCTAAGCAGCAGCAGCATCGCCTCTGCGACTAGCACGCTTCCCTCCTGATCACATCGTCAACACCAGAAGCACACCGAAGCACGTGAGCATCATGGGAAACGGTCGCGGAAAAGCTTATTACCAGGGGATCAGGGACAAAAGGCGGCGGCACCCCAAGCCCCGTGCTTCCAACACCATTCTCGATGCGCTCTCATCTTTAAGCCTAGACACACCCATTGAACGCAGCAAACCGAAGCCCCAGCCCTCCCGCTTCCCACGGCTACAACGGGCTTTTGGGCGCAAGGGTATGGGGAACTCCACCCGAAACCCCCTCCTTTGGCAAGTCAAACCCGCTGACCTACGCCGCTTCATGCGACAGCTCAAGAAACGAACTCCCAACAGCCAGGCTGCGTCGCCCAACATCTCCAGCCTCATCGACACGATGCTCGGCCGCATCCTCGATGACCGCAACCGCAGCAGCGTTTCCCAACTCCCAGCCTTCATACCCCGTAATCCCGCCGAAACGGCAAAGTTCGTTGATGGCATTACTCGCAGTTGGGGCAAGTCTTTCCGGCAGGACCCCAGCTTCCGGGAGGACCCGCCTTTGGCAGACACGGTCAACGGCATTAGTTTCACAAAGCTAATGGCGTTTAGGGATCAGATGAGGAGGGAGCAGCAGCATGCCGTCCCCCAGCGCATGGGCTATGCGGTGCCGGAAGAGGAGGACCCCGGCTTTATGCCTCAAGAGCCGGTGCCGGACTGTCGCAGTATAGGCATCTCTCGGTAAGCTCTTAAGAGCTTGGCATTCACCCTGAAAGCTTGGCATGCAGGAAAAGGGGTTTTCTTTTGTATTTAGTCCGCTCCTGAGAGCTACTCTCCTTTGTTCATAACTAGGGCACTTTTACCTCACGTTTTCCCACTATCAGGAGCTCCCTGCAGTGCAACACGGACAATAACGGCAACGGGAGGTTGGTCGAATTTCCCCGCGGTTTCGGGTAGCAATCTCTGGACTGTACCATGGGGAATATGAGGCTGTGAACGGTGTCCGGTGTAGCTCGCAGGTTAATTAGGCGACTCATTCTTCTTTCTTAGCACGAGGGTGATAGCCCAGTGAACCCCATTAAACTAAGACTTGTGCTAATAAACCATAACAAGTACCCCAGTGTCCTATAGGTAAAAGAAGCCGGATTGGGATGTGCGTATTTTATTTCTAGCACCAAAATAGAAAGTGAAAATACCTACCTTCGTTATCGTCCAAATACTTGAAGCTCTACCTACCTTACCTTAGTTGCTTAATCTACCACAGCGGGGTTCTATAGCGGGCGGCATGCACAAGGCCTAAAACGGCTTGGCCCAATTGATTTGCATGTTTTTGCAACATGCCTTGCCACAGCAACATGAATGCCTTGCCAATTGGGTCCCACTTTTCTAAAAGAATTGGCAGCCCCTGTAAATCCCTATTGCGGCCCTGAATCTGTATATAGCTTTGCCCAGGATTCAGTCAACCTTTCTTGCATTCAGAGACCTCACGATGCGAGTCCAACAGTGTGCGATGTTCGGAAATCTCGACGAAGTGGAGGAATGCCAGAATCACGTGACCACCAGGTACCTACATTTGGCATTTCCTCCTATTCTGCCCATCACCCACCCACATCTTGAAACGCATCGAAACTTACCTACCTAGGTAAACAAACCAATAACTTTAGCCGGCAACAATCTGTCCTTCCCAACTGCAAAGTCTAACCAAAGCCCAAAGACCGCTTCCGTTGACCCAATTGCCACCACATTTTGATGACACATACACACGGTACAAAGTAGTAGGGGGCTAGGCGCTTTTGCAGCCATCAAAAGGTTCAACCACCGGCGGCAATCCTACGGCCCGTCCTAGTTTCTTCATGATGTAAATTATAGGCATTGATAACTCCCTGAAGTCCATATAAACTTCTCTAAATGGCTCGGGCAGCAGCTCAGGATCCATGAAGTAGCGTTCCTCAACGTACTGACTCATGTAAGTCAGGTTTCGTAGCTTGAAAGCGGGGTGCCCCAGTCCCGGCCCATGATGCGCATGTAGGCTTCTACCATAATTTCTGACCTGGGGACGAGAACAACAGTCTGGTCCGAGACGAAGGCGCCATTCCCATAGCCGTCTCGGTTTCGTGGCAATATGGTCCTGTCACACGCCAGAACTAGGTACTCCGGGACCGAGTGAGCTCTGGGGCTCGCGAGAGAGGCGCCAAAGGGTGGCAGGAACCAGAGGGTTTCGGATTGTAGAAAAAGGCGCACCGTGGTGGTGGATAGGTGATCCCACGCGCCTTGGATATGCAGATGAAACGCCGGCTGTGGTCTGTGACTGGCGGCGGAGTTGCTGTGGCATGTCGATGTGTCTGGACATGCATTAAGGGGTTGAGTTAACTGCCTACTTGTCGTCATGACCTCCGTCGCGGTTGCCAGGCTCGCATCTGGGATAACAAAGTCGAGCGTCTTGGTGGGGTTAGCGACTCGAACTCTCCATACAAGAAGCAGGGGCACTATGTGTACAAACGTACAGGAGTATACATTGGAACACCCCACAAAGAAAGTAGGAAACTTCCCCACAAAACGCATGGGATTTCGACAGCATTGAGCGCCCTCGCCAGCGAATCTGCAAGATCCTCCGCCTGCTCTCTGCTCATGTCGAAGTTAGGCTTGGTAGTGGCCATGATCGTTATCGTGATGAAGGATTAGATCGGTGTTCTGCCGTCAAACGTATAATACAAACTTCTGGGTTCTTGTTAAAGAGCACCCTGGGGCGGCAAAGTCGTACGGGAGCGAGGGCTTTTAAAGTCCGATGGCGGAGGACTGGATAGTTATGCCTCTGGTGCCTCGCCTCAAGCAACGACGTCCCGCCCCTATGTCATCCTGATCCTACGAGCGAAGAAAGAAAAATCGCTTTTATTCGAATCCCTTCCAGAAAGACAGACCTGTCCATACCGAGGACATCCTCTCTCATGTTTAGGCAGCAGGAAGTCGGGCCCCCATGCTTGTCACCAACCCCCCCTTTTCGCCATTTGTGTGGCTTCAAGACCAGGGTTCTTGCTTAAAATAAAAAGGGCTGGATAAAAATAAGTGCATCTAACAAATGCATTTGCTTCTTTTTTTTGAACGCTCGTTGGGCTGTTGAGCTAGGGGATTTCAATTATTCCAAGAAAAGTCGCGTTAATAAACAGACTATCATTATCCTATTTTCACTTAAAGAGAGCTTCCCTCCTCCCTATTACCCATCATACGGCGCCTTCTCACTTCAAAAAAGTCCAACCGATTTTTCTTTTAGAGGTGTGTTGACTCCGCAAACCTCCGTTTCCGGTGGTGGGTCAGAAACGGGATGTCCGGGTTTTTATCTGTCACTAGCGACAAAGCCCACGAACCTATCTCTACCCTACCGCGGAAAAATACAGACTAAAATAGAGAACACGGTGGCGAGTGAAAGATTCGTAGCTTATTCCGGAGTCCCGTAATAGATTGAAAAAGCTGAGAAGAATAGCTACCTAACAACGACGGGTTCCGGATTGGGTCCCACGGTTCCGGATATGGGATTCGTGGGTCGTGACAAAGGGTATAGTCCGAGCTGAAGGCCCGATTTCCAACCCACCCGTGCAAGATAATCGGGCCGCTCGCAAGTGAGAGAGAGTGCCAAGGTGGGTTGTGAAGTCGTGGGGGGTAAGAAAGGGGAGAAGGGTTGACTTTGACCCTCTACGGGAATAGAAAGGCGAGGCATACGATGATCAACACAAATAAATCACTCATAGCTCAAGGGCGAGGAGATAATTGAAGGCCTATTGGCCTACACAGAGCTGGTTCTCGTCGGTAGTAAAACCATGAAACCAGGGCTAGGGTAAGAGAAGGCGGTACCCATGGTCACCAAAGCAGTATCACTCTCCTAGCAATGGTAGAAACCTACCGTAGAGGAAAGAGAAGCATCCCGAGGAAATCCCTATAGGCGGGCCGGGACGCCGGCTTCGCATGGTGTCAACCGGCTTGACGTTTGCTACACATGGGCAGAGGGTCTGGATGACAATATCGGTGGCTTTGACTCTGTACTTTGAACGGGATCGAGGGTAAATTCCAACGTAGCCGTTACCTGAGCCTTGCACAGATCCGACTCGGTGAGGTTGTCGAGCCCGGGTAATGCAGGAAGAGGAGAGAAACCTCCAGTTGAGGGGACTCAGCGGAGCAGGGGCAATCCTTGGAAACCGAGCTGTGGCAAGCGCCCGCTGGGCACTATTGAAAGCAAAGTAACTGTGCGAGATGTTAGACTGCGGAGCATACCCGTGACTTGAAAGGGACCTCAACTTAATCCGCTGACTTCCCGACATGAAAACAACGTGTTGTTGTGACGTTGTGACAGGCTGCCATGGCTGCCTTAAAAATTGTGGATGCGGAATGCCAAGGTTCCAGTTCTTGTGGACTGTGGAGGTTACTTGGTCCGAGCGTTTTCAGGCAGCCCCATGTCAACTTCCACCGCCTGTCGCTGCATCTCGGTTCAGCGCAACCGTGTGCCTCAAAAGGGGCAGGGGGCGGAACGTGGATGGTATAATAAAAGCGTGTCCAATTGATGTCCTTCGAGTTGCGGCTTGCCATCACTTGAATCATTCCACCACACAACCCTTAATCCCGAACAATCCTCTCACAATGAGCATGAGAGACATCCCGCCGGAGATCTTGAGTCTCATCCTGGGACAACTCTTCGAGTACCAAGAGGAGGACGACCCCGAATCGCCCATCCACTATGGCCACCTCCGCAACGCCCGCCTTGTCTGCCGTCAATGGAACGATCTCGCAATAAGACAGCTATTCCGGACCTTGGTTTTTGATTATGCGCTAGACGACGAACTGCGGCCCGCGAAAGACATGCCATGGACCCACGCCGTCAGCAGTGAAACCATCCAACCGCTTGTCCAGGACGTTGTCCTTTTCAGCCACCCTGATCGTATAGACATGGACAACGTATCAATAAGCGATGCGGAGGACTGGGTGACCGAGGAAGATGACGATGATGGTTCAGGCGCTTTCGGCGTCGCCGTCAACACTGGCATCGCCCAGCTGCCCAACCTCAAATCTCTGCAAATCTGGTTCTCAGAAAATTGCGTAGGCGACAGGGAGACAGAGTGGTACGAAGAGGGCGAGGAAATTGAATCGATTCCTCACCGGTTACAGACGCTCAAGACGGTCTTTGGGGCCATTCAGAAACGGCGCGCCAATCCTAGGACCAGCCCGATTCGCTCTCTGACCCTCAAGAACCTGCAAAACGTCCCAATCCCAGCCTTTACCTCCTCCGACCTCTACAAAGACGTTATCAAAGATATCAACGGTCTCCATTTGATGATCGCCCATGAATATCATGAGCCCGGGCCCGACCATGACCTCGGCCGCATCGAGCGTCAGACGTTCGAGCCATACCTTGAGAAGGAGCTCCTCCCTCCTTTGGCCGCCCAGCTCACGTCGTTGACCCTGACCTTCAGGGAGTGCTGGGGCACCGTCCCCGCTTACTTTGGCGGCAAGGGCCTCCTGTTCCCCAACTTGAAGACCCTGACCCTGGGCGAGTTCGTCATCGGCCACCACGACCATTTCGATTGGGTGCTAGCTCAGAAATCCCTCGAGACGCTGCGCCTGGACAGGTGCTTTATCGTCTCCTACCTTCGCATCTGGGGCGATATGATGGATGAGTGGCGCGTGCCGACCCACGACTGGCACCGGTACCCCGAGGGCTCATTCGGGTTCTACGGCCCCCAGATCTTTGGCTTCTCGGGCACTTGGGAGACTGTGTACGACGGCATTCGCGAGGGTCTCCCCAAACTCCGCCAGTTCGCGTCTGTGCATCACCAATGGTACAATACCTTCGACCGCCGAGAGGATATGGGAGCTCATATGTCTGTATCCCGGTATATTATTTTTGATTCGGGACTTTGTCCGAGTCCCTGGATCACGGTGGAGGATGGATACACTGGCGAGATGGAATTTGGCAATAACGACCCCAGTGTGTGCCCCCGTGCGGAGATGGAGGAACGCATAAGATGCAGGCAAGGAAAGCTTAATCGGGCAAAGGAGACAGAAGTCGGGGATAGGCGGGCGTTTGAGGATCTTCTTCGGGCGGTGCGGGAGCGGCAATAGGACAGGGGGCGGACCAGATAATGCTTCTGAACCGACCACGGTTGTGTAACACACCGTTGTTGATCCATGATATGTTCCTTGGACCTCTGGTCGGCGCGCCACGTCAAGTGGACCAGCAGGACGAGCAGGCCCTTCTCCATGCAAGTGGGGGGCTGGGAATATTGCACTCTTGTGCGCATGCTCCCCCCTCCCCCGCCTAATGGATCTCTGTATCTCTGGACTCGGTACAGACTCCTTAGCCTCACGATCGAGCATCATCCCCTGAATTTCGAGATCGGTCTTTAATTAGCTGCGGGTTGAGATTGCCCATACAAAATCCAGTACCAATCCTGCACTACTAAGCCCAACAAAGGTGACAAGAGAGGTACCTCGGCTGTCTGAGATATAGCTGACCGTGGCGCCGTCTTTTGGAAACCGATGATCCCGACGATTCAAGACGCGCACTAACTACCTAGATAGTATTTGAAGCTTACCCCTGGTTTAACAGAGGGAAAAGACAAGGTTCAATCCGTCCTATGGAGGGTCTTCTTCAAGACAGGGACCTCCACCGCCGTCGCTCTTCCATCCTCGCCAAGCTCAAAAACAAACAAGTCTGCCGGATAACCGCCGTAGCGGAGGCCGTCAATCGCGCTCCATGACCCGCAAAGTTTGCTGACCGGCTGCCCCACGGCGCCATACACTGCTCGAAAAGCCACCCTGTTACCGTCGGTCAGGGTTGTGGGGTAGAGCCATGCCCCGAGTTTCGCCTCCGCCGCACCAAGTAGACCTCCGACAGATACCAACATATCGGTCCCGTTGCTCACGAGGGTGGTGAGAAAAAGGGCAGCCTCGTCTGGAAGAAGAGTGATTGCGACCGACGAGTTATCGGGAAGCGTATAATTCCCTGCGAAGTTGACTTCTGCCTGCTCTCTCGCCGTATGCTCGCCCGCCTGGATCCAGATGGTGGAGAGGAGGGTCTGTAAAGCGTCATATACTGGCGAGGCCGAGGGACCTGCTGTGAGCAGCGCTATTCCCATGCTGTGATCGGGTGATAACCCAACCAGGCTGAGATATTGGCCGATCCCGCCTGTTTTCGCATATACATCGACAAGCCGCGTATTGTTAGACGACGGTGCGACGGGCACCCTCATTCGTAAGATCTCCCATGGCCGGCCAACCGATAATACGGCGCTGGACGTGTGCGAAACCGGCTTCAGCCACTTATGTGTCGCTTTGGTAGAAAGGAGCGAAGAGCTAAGAATGGACCGGCCCATCCGGCTGAGGTCGGCCACGGACTGCACATACCCTCCGGCCCTGCGTGATCAATCTCGATCAGCGAAAATTGGACTGAACACCGTCAGATCTAACTTACGGTCCCGCATCTCCCAGATCCCCCGTCCAGCCATCTACAACAACCGCATCAGTGTCATTCGACACAGGTGACAAGAACGTCCGTGTAAGCCCGAGCGGCTTTAACAGCTCGTCCTCGACCAGCGTGGCAAAACTTTGTCCGGTAATATTCTCGACGGCGTATGCTAGAATTTGAAAGGCCATGTTCGAGTAGGTCGGGGTATGGTACGCTGGCAGCACTGGCCACGTTTCTAGAATCATTGCCATCGACTCTACGTGCGACAACACCAAACGTAAGTAGCTAGAACCACTAGGTAGTTTGCGTGAGACGTTTGGTTGCATTCTCTTCCACTCACCAGCTCTTGTGCACGCTCTGAAGCCCACGGCACCTGTGCCGCATTGGACGACCTCCTCCTCGCTCAGAGTGGGAAGTCCGGGAACCCCGGAGGGAAACGTAGCAGATAGATCTCCTAAGGCATCTGAAAAACATTTAGCCGTGGATGACATATCATTCCCCTATCCTTCCTTCCCTGACGATGATCGAACTTGGCAAAGGAGTAACCGGAACAGTACGTACAATCTCTTCCGATACCGCCCATTTGACTTGCCAGAGCCCCAAGAGTAACCTCGGACCATTCAACGTCGTTGATAGCGTTACTTCGCTGGTATCCCGTGGCTCCAAGCTCGGGCACGTAGTTGGTGACCGGCTCATTCCAGTACCTGTCTGACAGCTTGGATAATATCGTGTATACGGTTACCAATTTGGAAATGCTGCCGATTCGATAGAGGGTCCCGGGTCCAACCTGGTTGCTACTAAGGGAAGCATTTGCGCCAAGTGCAGTGTGGTAATATTCGTAAATTGGCTCGTCGTCGTGGGTGCTAAACACTTGAACGGAAAAGGAAGTTGTACTGTTGTCAAATTGCCCGCTAGAAAGAGCCTGGGCGAGCGCGTTTTCGAAGGCGGCTTTAGTTACGTTCAGCGTCGGAGAGGAGGATATTCCGGCGACCGCTGGATAAGCTGGCCCGAGTATGGGACAGTTTTGTCCATGACAGAGCCGAACGAGGGTCCAGAAAAGGAAGATAGTACGGAGATACGCTCTCATCTTGGAAACGCGATTGCCTTTTCAGCAGAATCCAAGCTCATTAGCTCGTTGAAGGAGACATATATTATCTTGCTGAGCTGTTATTCTCATCTCCGACCCCTCATCTCCTTTTCTCCTTTTGGGCGCGGTCGTCGTCATCCCAACGTCGCGGTGTGGCTGAGTCCGGACGCGAGGGGTTGAAAGGACCAATGATAGGATAGGTAAGTTGCTGACAGGCTGCAAGTGAATCTCGTGTAACCGCGCCGCAGGTCATTTCCCACCAGCTTCATTCCTGGGCACGGCAGAAAGCAGATCCTCATAGGCGCCGTCGTGGCCCACCAGGCGGGTCTTTTTGTGATCTTTCTCTGGTCTGTCACGTCAGCCGCTCATAATCCGGTTCATTGGAAGGGCATTCAAGAGCCGTGAGGCCGCAACTGCGGTAACTCTCCAGATGACAACTTGTCACTTCTGTGCTGAGAGACCGCATCCCAAATTCACTACGTGACTGACAACGATGTGCAAATCTAGAGCAACCGTTTCTGATGAGTAAATCAATGCTGAGCGAGATTCCAGCTATCTCAGTGTCCTGCCCCAAGCTCAAACTCAGTTTGGCCACACCATTGCTCGGTCACGGCTGCCTAGGAATGGAATCCTGGCTTATAAAGCATACCATTTCCTTCGCAATGGGAACTTTGTAATGTATTACCCCACCTGGGGCTTGCTAGAGAGCCGAGCCGTCGGAGGCAGAACCGCCTTGGGTTGGATCAGCCAATATGGCTACCCGCTGCAGTAGTCCGAGACCGGAACATGCCGGTCCCTTACGGGAAAGCTCAGTATACCTCGAGATGATGTGCAGCTGTGGTCGCTTGGATTTAGTAAGTTTGTCCCATTGAGCGGATCGATCCTCGGCGCCTACCATTCCACCCGAAGCCAGTCCCCTCCTGATAGTCACCGATTTGGAACCCGCTCGCGATCCGTTCTTACCGCCACCTTCGCAGCCAAAAATGCATCCCCACCACATCGAAACCATCCGCAATGTCACAGCCCACTTTGAACGTGACAGCAAGGTTCTGGCGCTCATCCTCGCCGGCTCCATTGCGCACGGCTTCGAGGCGCCATCAGCCGACGTCGATGTCATGATCGTCCTCTCGGACGCCGACCATGCCGCGCAGACCCAAATCGGCCGCTCCACCTACCACAACGAAGAACTCGCCACCTACCCGGGCGGCTTCATCGACGGCAAGTTCACGTCGGTCGGCTTCATCCGCGAGGTCGCAGAGCGCGGCAGCGAGCCCGCGCGCTACGGCTTCAAGGACGCGCGCATCCTGTTCAACCGCATCCCCGGCCTCCCGGATGCCGACCTGGACGCGCTGATGCGGCGCGCGGCCATGTACCCCGTCGCCGAGAAGAAGGAGCGGCTCAAGCGGTTTAGGGCGCAGTTTGCCGCGTGGCACTGGTTCGCGCGCGAGGCCCGGGCCAAGGGGAACCGATTCCTGCTCAATCTCGCTGTCGCCAAGCTGACGCTGTTCGCGATCCGGCTCATCATGGCCGACAACGAGGCGCTGTATCCGTTCCATAAGTGGGCGCTCAAGGAGCTGGAGCGCGGGTGCAGGACAAACCCGACGGGGTGGTGCAGATGATTGAGAGGGTCAACGAGGATCCGTCCGAGAGTAACGTTGAGGGTTTCTGGGAGCTTATCAAGAACTATAAGCAGTGGGAGGAGAGCATGCCGCCGGACGGGTGGGAACGTTGGGGTGCGCAGTTTATGGTGGATGTGGAGCTGACATGGTTGAATGGGGGTATGGCTGTTGATGATGTGTAAGGTAGAAAGGCATTTATCTATACTGGAATGAATGCTCCCCCCGGGAATATTGCACTCTTGCGGGCAAGGCTCCTGCTCAACCACCAATGGGGGTGAGCAGGGTTAGCTGCGGGCGAGCCTTGACCTCACTCACTTGTGCCACCCCCGGGTATGTATGTAACTCTTCCCCGCAGCGCAGCCGAGACTATCTCACGTTTGTATACCGAAGTGATTGGCCGCTGAGTACGTATGCGAGAGAGGTGGAGTTGTGCTGAGCCCACCCGAGCACCAAGATGCGGTATTTAAAGAGGGGCGACCACTATTCCGACGGGGGCACCTCCCTATCCCGACTGGGGCAAAACTGACCGCCTACCAAATCAGGAATTCTGCCGGCAGAAACATAACTTTTTATATCTCGCCAACAAGTACTCGAGGAATTGAGGCCCATCCGGCGGACAACGCATTTGGAATCAATTCTCTATAGGTGTATCTGGTACTGGCGTCCCTAACTGTATGATCGTGCTGGACCCAGCTCCGGTAATTCCCTGTGACGGCTCTACTACCCTGCGGGCCTGCGTGCCTCCTGGTGGTCGGCCTTGACCCTGGCCTCGACCCTGGCCTCGACCCCGACCCTGGCCTCGACCCCAACCCTGGCCTCGACCCCGACCTCGACGCGTCGAGGTAGCCGGAGCCGGCTGGCCCGGACCCCGTCCACAGGTTTGCGTGAACTCTTCCGCTTCCTCCTGTGTTTGCTGCGTCGTAACTTCATCTTGACGAACGCGCCCTTGGGCGTCGACGATCTCCCAGTAGGATGGGTCACGTGCTCGAGTCTCGGACCCCTGATGGCGTAAGTTTGATCCACGAGGAATCAGGGCCAGTAGAATCTCTTCAGGCGCGATACGCGGGCGGCCTCGGCTTGTTAGCACTACCAAGGGGTCAAGGACTGCCCGGAGCTTATCCTCTGCAGCTAAATCACGCCCCAGATGCTAGTGAGGGTGAAGATCCAAGTATGTAAGCGGCTCAGGATTTGCACCCTCGCTGCGAGCATGAAGTTCGTGACTGCAGGGAACGCCGTACTGCCGCTTGAAGTTGCCTGTGCATGTTGTGGTTGGGTGTTTACCCTGTCGAACACTGACGGCAAGTCGGTATTGTGTCAAAAGGAGGTCCAAGGAGAACCTGCTGCATTTATGACGGCAGTCTCCCATCCAGTGACGTGTTCTGTAATCCTGGATTTGGCGCGCGGCTTCCTCGGCCTCCATCTTGATATACCTGGCTTGGTTGTTCTTGACCATCTGCTCGACACGGTCTGCAAGGAATTTGAGGTCGGCTGTCGAGTTCAAGAGGTAGCTCTTGATCTCCCTATGGCTAGCCTCGGTGCGCGAGGTCACACGTACGCCCCAGTTCCGATTCTGTTGTATCCAGCAGTGTACGAACTGCTGGCGCCATGGAATCCAGGTTTCCTTGATATATTGAATCACAGCGTCTTGTTCGGAGAACTCTTCGAGGATAAAAAGCCATGCTCTGTCAAAATCTTCGGACGTTTTAGCGTAGACAAGCGCTTTCCAGACCATGAGGAAGCCTCTCGGGTCGTGTGTGATATCGTTGCGCTTTGGAAGGGAGACATCAGGGGTAGCTTCAGCCGGTGGTGCAAGGTCACCCCAGATAATAGCATCCTTCTTATAGATCCCAAACTCTTGTTGCTGGTGCTGACGTCCATGTTCGTTGCCGTCCTAGAACCACTTCTCCTTCACCTTGCCTTGAACGTTCTTGTTGACATGCCACACGCAGATCTGTTGGTCTGTATGAGTCCACACACAGCCAGCTGCGTTCTTGAATGCTTTGTCGAAATCGGAAATAAGAACTAGGGGCGGCTTGATGTTCTGGTCGATACGGAGCTCCTCGATACGCTCGAGAACCCAAGTGTAGGTTGCCTCGTCTTCTTTGTTCACAAGCCCAAACATGATATTGAATGTCGTATGGAGATTAGTGGTCCCACAGATGTTGACAAAGGGTAGTTTGAAACGGTTGGTCTTGTACGTATTGTCGAAGAGAAGCACCTCTGGATTCTTCTTCCATGTCTCAAGGCACCAGGGGTAGGTCCAGATAACCGCTGTGACATGCCCTCCGAGCTGCCGGAAGAAATGCTTGATGCCACGGGTGTCGAATTCCTTAACGAGAGCTTGGGTCGGCGTGTATCCTTGAAGTGATTCTTCAGGGCTGCGTGAATCTCGTTTTCGATATCCTTGGCTACCCAGACTTGGTTAGGGTATTTCTCCCGCATCAGGGCTGTGATGTCGCGGGCCGACGTAAGGGTAGTCTTAAACTGCTGCCGAATTTCCGATGTCTGCATCTCAGTCCATGTGACGAACCTCTCCTGGACCTCGTCCTGTTAGGGTTCAGTCTGATTGAAGGTGTCTTGCAAAGGTACTAGGTTCGGTGCAGCCAAAGGGTGCACAACAAAGACTTGTCTCAACAGTAGGCTCTCGAGCTTGTAGCGAACTGTAGTTGTGATTGCTAACTGGAGAACTCCCAGAGCTCTCCAGAACGAATGACTATATACTATTTAATTCCTGGGTGCTCAGTGTGCTCAGTAGTTCCCTCCAACTGAGCTCACTGATCTCCTTCGTACGGACCAGACGCCCTGATTGGTGGCTTCCCTGGAGGTGCTCAGTGTGCTCAGTAGTTCCCTCCAACTGAGCTCACTGATCACCTCTGCGGCTCCTCTGATTGGTTCATCTATCGATTGGTCCGGAGCATCCCGCGCCGCTCCCGGAGACCCCACCTGTTGGCATATTCGTGACAGTCCAAGTCCTCTTGCGGTGGATAGGATGGGCGGCACTATCGAGCGATGGGCCATGGTTGTGCGAGGGATCCAGAACAGTGCCAAACCATCTCCCATTGACCTGGTTGGTCTTGATAGAGAAGGGACAGGCGGTTTTCTTCGTGCTGGTGCTAAATCGTTGGCCGGTAGCGATAGACTCTCTCATACTGCCACCGCGATCGCACGAAAGGTCTTTGCGCCGATAGGTGCCATCCTTCGCGAGGTTGGTCGAACGCCTGATGGCGATAGCATACCCATGGAGTTTGGCGTGGTCGTTGGCGTCTGAGAGGAGTTCTTCAAAGCTGTCGTACCCTGGAGCCAAGAATGAAGGTGGTGGTATCGCCATCTCGAGGGTCGAGGGCGGGCCCAGGCGGATTGTGGTCAATAAGAGTGCACTTGCTGTTGCAGGGAAATGGACAAAAAAACTGGCGATATTGAATGTACAATGTTGATGGGTGTAAGAGAGTTAACATTATGGGAAGCAGGCGATGCCCAGGAGGTGTTGTTGAAAGGCGGTGTGGCTTGGCAGCTGACATCAGCTGGCAAAGACTGTTGGCGGGCCGTCACAAGCTTGGCCCAGTCGGGATAGGGAGGTGCCCCCGTCGGAATAGTGGTCGCCTTAAAGAGGTCTCTGGACGGACCACAGTTCCAAGGCTGTCAAGTTTCTGTAACGGTCCCAGGAGTATATTGCAACTAGCTGGTGACGACTCTACGAGTACACTAAGCTTGAAGAAGAAAAGGAAAGATGAGGGAGTCTGGCAGCTCGTGGCTGCTTTATGATCGCGAGTGCGGTGGCCCGAGCGCATTGCTAGAATGTTCGGTGTGCTGTGGGGCAACTGGGAATAGCTTCATCCAGGGGTTCGGTGGATCGTGCTTGTACGTGAGCTGGCCGAGGGTTACCGAGGCCCACCTCGGGCACAGCCCGTTACAGTTTCTTGCTCATTTCAAACAATTTCAACCTTCAACTGATACCTGTAGTAATTAAAACAATGTACAATTAACTATAGGGTAAGAAGCTATATGGGATCGTTTTACCCTAGCCCGGCGCTAATTAACTACTGTTGGTATATTATTACAGGGCTCGACCACCACTCTCCGCATCGGGGCTCATGTTACTCACGCCGGCCTCGGCGGCACTTGGGAGATTGTGGCCATCCCAAACGCATACACGATGCAAATCCGGAATCTAAGCACGTTTCAGACAAGAACTGCCGAAAACCATGAGGTTTACCTTGTGTGACTGATCCTCCATCATGATGTCCTCCACCATGGGTCGTCGAAGGATGGTTACATAACAAATGCAACAGTTTTCCCTCAGGCCGGGGTAGCAGGACCATACAAAGACAACCATGGACAGGATGACAACATGTTGGATTCGAGTACAAATTAGAAGAGTATTGAATCACTATGCAATCGATGAGAAGGCCACTGAAGCTTTCCCTTTGCCACCCCCGAGTCAGTTGAATCACCTAGTGCCCGGGAACCCACAATGTCAGTTGGTATCGCGGTGTTTTGTCATTGACATGGGCGCGTCGCGAGTCATCACGGGCGTATGTTTAAAATAGAGGTACAGTCCCAATACCTTAAGGCTGAGCGTTAGGGGGGCTTTCTCCCTTGATTCGCTACTCTCAGGGGTCCTGGACTGGGTTCTAATGAACAAAGCCTACACCGGTTGAGGTTATCGAGAGAAACGGGCCTGTGTCGCGAGAGTAAGTTCCATGTTTACGAACGATGCCAACTCCCAGGAGGGAACCGTTTCGGCAGTCTGGGCCTGCGGACCTCTTGCCAATCAAGGTCAAGGATCCAACGGGGCTACGCACCCTTCTGAAAAGATATCACCGTGCGTCGGTAAAGCTAATTGCTAGTGGTTCAAGTGCTCGCCACATTCCCATTCGGTTTTGAACCTACAGTTAAGCTATCTTATCAACCGGGAAAATAAAGTAAAGGCAGATCATTATTCCCTTGTCGTGGAACGGCGACACGTGTTCGGAAGAGCCCAAACCAAGATCACCGCCGTGAATGGGTCCAATCCCGACATCCTGCCATCAAATCCTTAACAAGTCTCTGTGAGCGAGGTCACGAAACAGGAAACATTGTCAGGGCCACTCCCGAGTTTCTCCGTGCTACCCTCTCCTTTTACGACGCCCTTGTACCTATCGCAGGACTTGCCGTCAGTTTGGCACGAGTTCGAGATTCTGCAGGTATCTAAGCTCAATGTTAGTACAATGAGTCG
This sequence comes from Chaetomium olivaceum, assembly GCA_039881045.1. NCBI lineage: Eukaryota > Fungi > Ascomycota > Sordariomycetes > Sordariales > Chaetomiaceae > Chaetomium > Chaetomium olivaceum. The sequence goes on from JAYWVB010000012.1 coordinate 628,202, forward strand.
TGTACGTTGTTGGTTCTGACCGAACTTACCGCCGAAGTTGCTGTTGATACCGCACAGGGGCCCACCGTCTTTGGCGATCACGCCGTCAATGATCACATGGCGAGGTCCTCCATTGGCAGTGCAGTCACCGCAGCTCCGGACAACCTTGCCATAATCTTCGGCATAGAAGTCCTTGATCGACACAGTTCCGCGACCGTTGAATTGGAAGACCTTGTCCGAGGCACCACGAGCACCGCCACCAATGACGTAGGATGTCTTGCCCTCGGCCTGTTTGAACGTGGCGGCGTCTTCGCAGACAGCTTCCCACCACACGTTGGTCAGGGTGCTGTCAAACGGTTAGCGAGACACTGGGGTTGAAAGCAAGAGTCAGGGGTATACGGACCAAGCACCCCGGCAGTGGATACCTTCACCTTGAGCCTTGCCAATGACAATGTTGGAGATGCTCCCTCCATCCTCGACGATAAACATAGCCGCGTCTTCATCCGTCTCCGTCTGGCCCTCGCAGGTGTCGGCTGCAAGATAATGTAAGTCGGTGTCCAGAGTCTGGGGTCAATATTTTGCTTACGGTTTCTGTTGTACCTCTTCATGCCTCCGTCGAACGATCCGGAAACAACCATGGGGGTAGGCAGGGCAGTCTCACCGCTCGCCTGCGGGAACGTAGTCGTCGCTGCACCGGAAACACCTACAGCCGCGCCGGCAAGGGACATGGCAAAAATAGTGACAGATTTCATTTCGAAGGAGGTTGAAAGTCGGCTTGATTGGGTTGTTTTTCTGTTTCAATGGCAATTCTGCTGGGGTGTGAGAGTTGAGGAGAAGCTGCCTGTTGTTACTATTCTTATAGTCCTCTTTCCTCGATGCCAATGTTTTTCTTTTGGAAGCAGTGTAAAATTTCATTGGCGGGAAATTGGACTTCGTTTATTCAGAGCTCTGAGAAACGTAACTAGGAGGATCATCATTGCTGCCTTCCTAACGGGGTTCGAATTTGGGGCGGAGGAACGACCTGACCGATTTGACCCTATGGGGCCGGAAAGTCTGGGGAATCCCCATGGGGTTTGAATCCCGTTTCCGGGTTCAAGGTTTCATCGTTGGCCGGCTCCCTACTTTTGAGTATGCTTAAGTTAATTCGATGTTTCGAGTACATGCTTGGGCTGCGGTTCACAGGTAGGTTGTCTGTGTATGTACATAGGTACCTACCTACCTGATCTATAGCCGCAGCTGACCTCAGAAGATCCGTTACTGTCGCAGACTTAGTGGCGCCTTATTGGAGGGCTTTTTGTTTTTGTTTTTTATGTTTCATTGTATGGATAGGATCCTCGACGCTGGATGTGTTCGACAAGCACTTTGGTCACGTTCAAGCAAACTCAAGATTTGCGCCAAGCTTTAGAGATCCAGGTCGAATTAGCGCATGACACCCAGGCCAGGCCGCCAGGTACAACTGTGTATAGGTTCAGCAATGCGTCCGGTGGGTCTTGAAGCTCAGAATCAAGGAAAATCTATTCCAAAGACGGAGCCTGAGACGGAGGGGGGTGCTTGCTGCTCCCAAATGACACTAGTCTTGTCGTGAAACGGAGGGCGGAGCCAGATATCCCGCCTATGAGCTTCCGGGACAGACAAACCTTCCCCAAAATTACCGAATTGTCAGGCTGAAACAACTCTCAATTATCTCTTTACCTTACGCCCTCGTCATAAACTACCTGAATCACAATTGTAATATGGAGGAACTATAGGGAGCCATCAAGAACAAGGGAAAGAGACAAGCAAACAGATTTGACAAGAGGTTGGCTACCTGTAGGGGGTAACAGAAGTTTCTGTAGTTCACTGCCAGGACTTCCCACGAATGGTGGCGAGAAACGTCAAAATCCAACGGCCCATTGGTGGAGTCTACCCGATATGGTGTCGTATTAAGGTCGACGTTGTAGTTTACACGTATTAGAGATCCGTGTAGAGAAAGGGAGGTAGCCATCATGGTCAAAGGTAATGAGACGGGCGTTGCTTAGGTACGTAAGTTACCAGATATGCTGAATAAGTGTGGAAACTCAGCACACAAGACCACAGCATGTCACTTCGTGGTTTGGGATGGGAAAACGCAACACCACCGTCAACGGGATGAAATACAGACTTCTGAACAAAGTCTTCTCTCTGTTGAGACCAAACCGCATAGGTAGATAAGACCAACTCATAGAATGGTGTATTTTGCTTTGGGGTTGGATGTAGACACAGTGGGGCCGTATACTCAGGAGCCCAAACAGAGTGGCAAACTGGGAGGGGACGAGTACATGGGCACCACATGACAAAACCAGCCGGACTCCAAGTGTGAAAGCTCGAGTTGTAGGAACGAAAGAAAGCATTTTCCGGAAGTCTAGAAAATGCACTCCTACTCTATTACATTTATTTTACCTTGTTTCAATTTTTCATCCTTTTCCGCCGTCTCTTCTTCTTTTGTTGTTGATCCTCCCTTTTACGCGAACTTCAAGGGATTTTCTTTTGGTGTGCGGCATATTTTGGCCAGCGGGTAAAGGGGTTTCTATACCAATATATCCCACCGCGCCTTTTCAAGCAGGAGTGTACTTGGAAGGAGGGGGCTTCTCGTTGAACCGTTTACAGTGAATTGTCAGACGATGTGCTTGGTAGATGCGGTGGAATGGGCCGCTAGAGAGGTAGTGCTAGACGTTTGGAAGAGATGTATGTATGTACATTCTATCGACGTCGTTGATGTACATTTAACCGCCCCCCTAATCCACCTCCCTCGTCCAAAACCGATCCAGCCACACACTCCTCTCCCCCAACCCCCCCCTCTGCCACCCCACCCCCACTCCCTCCACCCTCGCCCCATCCCCAACACTTCCGACCCCTTCCACCACACCCTCAACAACCCCCCTCCCTTCAAAACCCTCTCCCTCAACTCCTTCAACCCCAGCACCAACCCCCCCAACCCCCCTTCATCCTCACCCGCGTCCCCATCCCCAGCCCCAGTCCCTACGGGATGCGCCTGCACCCCTTCCAACCGCTCCACCACCGCCCCCAACACCACCGGCAGGTCCGCCACCATCCGCACCGCCGCCGCGTCCCAGCGCGTGTCGCCATCCAGCCGGTGCAGCGTGCCCAGGCAGGCTGTGAGCTGTGCCCATTGCGGTAGGGCGATGCCGGCGAAGGAAGGGTCGGGCAAATTGAGGAGGGCGGTGGTGGTGGATTGGAGGGCGAGGAGGATGTTGTAGGGGTGGCTTTGTTTGGTCGTGCCGTTGGGGAGATGGTGGGATATGGGGAGGTGGTTTGGGAAGGGTGAGTTGGTGGATGGGTGTGTAGTTGTGGGCGGGGCGGAGTAGTAGGTTGTTGGGGGTGAGGGTGTTGTTGCTGTTGTTATTGTTGTTGTGGAGGGGTCCGTGGTTGTGGAAATGAACTGGGGGGGTGTTGCGTGGAGGGTTTCGAGGATGGTGAGTTCGGCGTGGTGGAAGTGGGCTAGGAGGGAACCTGGTGGACGGGCGTGGTTAGGACCAGTACGACTGTTAGAGCAGGGCATGTTTTGGATGGAAAATTACCTTGGTATTGTAAGACTGTTGGATGGAGATCTCGGAGCTGTGATAGAAGTGTTTCGGCGGCGGCCTGGTACTTTGTGTGGCGGTTCCGATTGCGTAGCTGAAGAGCCTGCGTGGTCAACAACTGGAGCCGGACTTGCAAGTCCAAGACGGCGTCATTTGGGCAATCCGGATTCGAACTAATGGCAACGAGACTGTGCTTTATCTGGGGCGTCCAGCGCAAGGCCTCAACCTGGCCGGAGTAAGTCGATAAGGCCGAGCTGAGCACAAAACAGGCCAAGACGGCACGTTGACATTCTAATAAGGGCTCGCCGTGCGTGGGCCCATTGGTATGGCCCATATCCGAACCCCAAAGCCCCAAGGTGTGCATATCAGAAGGTGTTGGTTTGTTTGGGAGCACCTCCCCGACCAGTGACATGGCCATTGTCATCAGACGGCCAGTAAGCTGATGGTCCCATCCCCAGGCTACGTAGACTAGCAGGCTGAGCAACAGGTCCATTTCATATTCCATTTGGCTCCGTTGGGTATTGTTTCCTTTTTGTTGTCGGAAGACCATATCAGATAGGAGGTGCTTCAATTCGACGGCCCGTACTCGCTTTTCACAAGCTGTGGGTGACGCCACGCAGGCGATGGCCCGGAACAGCAACGGTCGCCGGTGCTGTAACTGTTGAACCGTCATCTCGTCAGGGAGGTGGATGAAAGGAAAATGAGGTAGCATGTGGAAACGGAAGGTCTCGACGCGGGCCGCTATTGGCGCATCCGGAGGCTCAGGGGTACTCGCGTTTGTGCTGTTGGTAGTAGGTAGCTCGAGAAAGGGGTCTAAGAGAGCTTCGAGTCTAGCCATGCCGTCGATAGAAGGAAATCCACAATAGTCCCGATGCCGCTGCTCGGCTACTATGTTGGTCTGGTAGGCGTGGCGCGACGGGAACCGCGATACAAAATCCTCAAAGGGGGTGATCCGGCCCTCCGAGTTTTGTTTCTGGTCGGGAGTAATGCGGCGTCGCCTCGAGTTGGATGGCGTGCAAGGCTTCTTGAGACGGCGGCATCTAATACCCAGTCTCTTAGCTTCTTCGGATGCCGATAATCGTAGGTAGCCGACAAAACTCACCTTTCGCACCCATCTCCATTTTGGCGCGGAATGCATCGGCACTTGGCTTTGAAGCAGCTCATGCACGCATGGCCGTAAGGAGCCGAGTGACTTAAGCCCCGTCGTTCCATAGTGCAACCTACAACCAAGGGGTTGCGGGTCGTCGGTCACGAGTAGCTGTTGTCAAGTGTTTGCGTGACCGAGACTCCCGAAAGGTAAAGAACATGGAAAGTGGTCGAGCTAAGAACGATTGGAAGCTAGACTTAGGAATGCCGGAGATGACATTAAGTCCGCCGAATTGGCTCGGGGGCCTCAGACGCTCAAATACTGATAAACTCAAGAACCTGCCCTACCAGGCACATACCAGGCAAGGGGTAGGGCAGGTTGCCACGGGGCCTCGGGGTCCCCTGCCAGCCCTGGTAAACCTCATATCGACGAATCTCGGCAAACTACCTACCTGACTTGCATGATGGTGACGATGGATTAAGGACTTAGGGTGGCATTGATTGGTGGCGGATGTCGCTGTTGGTTCAAGCCCGGCTGCAGGCTCGCGGAGAGACAGCGAGCAATTGGGGGCCAAATTCCCGAGTCATGATTGAATTCGTCAGCAACCGACCGATCCTTAAAATGTGTTCTTTTTTTCGCCAGAGTTACGGCGGAAGCATTGCCACCCTTAAGCAAATCACAGCAGGAATCAAATCGAACTGAATGAGTTTGGAGATGATATGTGGATAGTGAATTTAAGGTTTTAGAGAAGGATCTCACGACATCAGAATCGTACCACGTGGATGTATTACCCCAACTCACTGCTTTCTATTACAGACAAGATAAAAGCCGATGGTTACGCAGTGAGGATCTGGCGCCACATTTATCCCAAAATACCTGCAACAACGCCGAGCGTTCCCGTGAACGTGCCAAGCTGCCCAAGCATGCGGTTGAGCGGCATGGTCCGGCGCAGCATCGTTTCCACGCCAATGGAAAGCCAAACACGGCCCAGATTTCGTCCAAGGCTCGGTCCTCCAACATTCTGGAACATAAATTAAGGCGAAGGGGACCGTTTGTCGGCCACGAAAGATGAGGCGATGCAGTGGCACTCTAATCCCGAACCTCCACGAGGAAGTAAACGGCCCCCAAGTATCGAATATGATGGATGTTTCCATTGTTCCAACTTCCCGTTTAGCGGCACAAGCGCCGGGACGGATGGTTGGTTGGGCGGAGCACTCCATGTGGTGAAAATACCGGATCCATAAGATCACATGGGAACCATCCCTAAGACCGCGCTTATGGAGATTCAAAGTGATCCTAATACGCCTTTTGGTCGCCTGACAAAATAATGAATATTCAATAAATTCAGGGTTTGGAAGACCTCAAGAATACAGCCAGAAGTCTACGTTACGTCCACCTTGACCAAACATCGTCCTTCAAATTGGCCGAGCGGGGTCCGTTATATCTTTTATCAATGACATGGGCTTAAAACAGCAGCCATCGGGCCGGCAGAAACCTAGGCCCTCGGAATGTATCCCGGTTCCGCACGACGATTTGTTGCATTACACCCGTTGCCTCAGATTCGAGGAGCGCGACAGTCACCTCCAGAATGCAAATCCAGACTTGCGCGGACAAGTTACCCACTGGCTTTCACGGGTTCAGCGCGTACGATCCCATATCGATTCCCGTCCCGAGGGAGAGTTCTGGACCGCCCGCCTGGCCGATCACCTGGCCGATCTCCGGTCTAAACCCCAGCCACGCAGAGCCGAGGGGACTTTGGCTCAGACACTGTCCCGTCTCCATATTGGCAGCCGGAGCAGCCAGATCAACATCCCTACCATTCAAGTCGGTGGCAAAACGCTCTCAGCAGAGTCAACGCCCAACATCGCTTCTGTGTTGGCAACATCTCATCATCACGATGCCCAAGAGAACGACGGTAAAGAGCACACTTACAAGGGGCTACAGGCTGGAGCGGTTTACTTTAAGGATGGAAAACCCCACTCGCACTCTAATTTGCAGGGGAGTTTTCCCGACCAGACTATCCCATTGGCGGACCTTCTCGCTAGGGATGGGGATAGGAGTGTTCTGACGGAGCAGTGTGAGGAAGGGATGCTTCGATGGTTCCACATTCCTGCTAACAATGCATCGTGGGTCGAGGTACATTACCGTCCTCTATTCTTTTTTTATTTTTCTCAGTAGTTGATGCTAAACTACGATACAACACTAGGAAGCCATTGCCCGCCATTACAACGAAGTCAGACCAGACAGAGGTGACCTCTTTGAGAAAGCCAAAAGCAACCCAAAGACCCATGAGATCCTTCGCCGCGTCGGGTGGCGCGGGCATTCCCGCAATGGCCTTGACCGACACAATGCCCCTCACACTCGGCAAATGAGCCCCGGATGCGAAGTCATCAAAGGAGGATCTGGAAATACAAATGCGATGTGTCTATTCGTAAGTTTTGCCATCCTCCTCTCTGTTCCCAAAACACCGTCAACTCATATTCCCAGTCACCATACCTCCACTGGGAGACGGCGCAAGGGTGGGAAGGTCAATGCAGGGCAATCGAGCGAGCGACTCGGACCGCTACCTTGCAAGATGCGTCGGCCATAAAAGTCCACGATAGGGTTGAGGACAACTTCCACAACGAACTGCGCGGCCACCACATCAACGAGACGTCTCTTTCCGCCGTGGCACAAGAAACCATTGCGGCTTCCATGAACCACTTCCGGCCTATGGCAATGCGGGCGAGCACCCGTCGTGGTGTGATCGGAAGGATCTTGTTTGGTGCGGCCCGTATCGCTAAACTCATGACATCGTACGAAGATGACCAGCTCATTGGCGACTACCTATACGCAAACCCGCCTTTGCATCCGCGTCGGACCCTCCACCAGTCGTTCAACGAGTATGCCAACTTCTTGCGCGACACGAAGAAGCTGGACCAGGACCAAATTGTCTACCGGGCCACGGCCAAGGTTCGGGATACCACTCGCCAGGGCTGCAGTAAGTGGTGCCAGTGCCCAGACTGCACTGCGGAGCGGTCGACAGTGTCGCGGCTTTTGATGGTAGACCAGTTGTGGGTTTTTGTATTGGATGAGAGTGAGTATCCCCAAGGCGAGCACTCGTCATGTGAGCCCATTCAGGGGCTAACTTTCCAGACACCATCATCACTAGCTTTCCCCAACGTTGGGGTTCCTACTTTACTAGTGATCCTTCTGGAGTGCACACTCGTGTGCGGGATCAGTTGAGAAAAGGGGAGCGGGAGATTGGAAATCCATACGATCTCGTTCTTAGCGTATTCGACGTGTGCTGTCGGACCTTCTACGAGAATACCTCCTTCGAAGACCGGCAACCCCTCATGAACTACATCTTTACCGACTCGATCAACTTTGTGGTGAGTACAAGCAGTGGCCCCCATCTCATCATAACCCCTGACATCGTAATAGACCACACGGGAGCTTGTCGCCCGCCAAGAACTGGCTGTTCTCGCGCAGGGCATCTGGACGGCTTACGGTTCCCCCGACAAAGCCCAGATTGCGGAAGCACACAAAGCCCTCATGAATATCAACCCGGAAGCCGGTCTGATGCGGCAAGCTGACAACATCCTGAGCGATCTTGGTATTATCCGCCAGATTAAGTCGATCCAACGCGAGGTTCTCGAGCAGTACCATATCCACGTCGCCCGAAGGCTAGTTCCCAAGTACGGGCTGGGTGTGAACATTACGCTCCCCCACACGCCCGCGCTACGAGACGTTAGGCGCATGCGCGAAGCACTGGACGAAAGAGATGACGCGTTCGACGACAATAAATCGGCTGCCAACTGGACGCTGGAGTGCGCTGACGAGTCCGAGCTGTTCCTGTCCGACCAGTACAAGCAGATCGACAACCTCCACACAGCGGCCGAGTACTGCCACAAGCGGCTTCAAGAGCTCCTCGACACCAAAAACCGCTATGCCGGGATTGTCTCCGCCTGGGAAGCCGTAGCCAACAGTGTTGAGCAGTCCAACCAGGGCAAATCGATCATGCTATTTTCCGTGCTCAGCATTATTTTTGTAAGGCTCCCTCCCCCCTCTCACTTTAACAACCCCCTCAACTCTTTCAAAGCCCCTCATCACTAACTCCCCCTCCAACAGCTCCCCCTCTCCTTCATAACAAGCGTCTTCGGCATGAACATCCAAGACTACCGCATCGGCCTCGGGACGCTCGCCCAAGAGCTGTACTACGTCTTTGGCATCTCCATCGTCGTCATCTTCTTCTCCCTGCTCCTCGCCTTCGACAAGTTCTCCCTCGCCCTCCTCCTCTACTGCGTCAACGTCCCCACCAAATGGGTCATGACCCGCCTCGCGCTGCTCTGGCAGCCTGTCGTCGGCGCCCTGGGCCTGGGGGGTGCGGGCAGCGGGGGCCACGCGCGTAACTATCGGCGGTTGAATGAGTTGCGTGTGCGGACGGTGCGGCATATGGAGGAGGAGATTGAACGGGTGCGGCTGGTGAGGGATACGAAGCTGTTTTGGAAGAGTGTGGAGGCGGAGCAGGCGAGGAGGAGGGCGCAGGGGCAGGGGGAGGGGATGAAGCGGGGGATGGGCGTGAGGGTGAGGAGTGGGGGGTTTGATGTTTAGGTTTTGTTTGTAGTTCAGTTGGGGAGGGAGTGGATAGACATTTTATTGTAGGGAAGTTGGTTTTATAATCCATTAATCATATATTGCACCTGGGCAATACGACAACGATGAAATAGAAATTGGGTCTCTTCCGGCCATGGCCAACAGCATCTTGCCTTCAAAATGTCTGGTGCCACCAACGGCTGGTCTCGCCCGTTGTGTTTTAGATACGGGGTGTAACTTTTACAGTGCTCGTTCCGGCGTTGTGCTAGCGGTGCAGGTGATTGCTGCGGTGTAGAAAGTCGGATATCATCTCATCGGAAACCGTGTTCGGCTTCTCTTGCGTGGCAGGCAAAGAATACGCGGCCACGTTAGTTAGGGGACGCAGGACGTACGAAACGTAGAATGTCTTGCTCGCTTTGGCGGCGTCTGTTCACCATACCAGCCTCCCTTAGTCGTGGGCAACGAGCATGAGCCCTGCTTTTCTCGTCCGAAACGGTGCGAAAGTCGGCGTTTACCTGCATCTGTATGTCCGTCTCGGCGGAATCATGACATGTAATTTGGGATGCGGGTATGAAGAGCCGGCAAGGGGTGGTACAGGAGAACTCCCAACCAATGATAACCTTAATCTTGTCTCCATCAACAATGATCGCCCTTCGCAAGTCAAGGTACTATAAAACGGATGGCCTCCCGTCTGTATCTGGTCTGAAGCATGCTCAAAATTCCTTTTCCATGCCTCAAAAAAAACGAAATTTCTGCCTGATGTCTGGATGGTATGGCCAGGAACCGGAAGGGCCAAGAGTTCCGACAGCAAGGCTCACTTAGTTTGTCGTATACGCCCTAACGGAATTGGAGCACTTTGAATCGGAGCCTAAGCCGGAAGAGGGGCACCAGTATTGTGATGTGATTACCGAAGTATCGTAGCGGACATAGAGATAACTGGGTGTGGGCGGGACCCGCGGTCGCCGTCGATATTGGTCACCACGGAGCTCATGACAGGGATTCGAGCCAGCAGATCAATGAGCTGGAAATGGAATCTCTTTTTGTACTCTTTTCCTGCTCCTACCAACTCTTTTGTCTGGGCTGTGGCCGTGGACGAGGTTAGAATGATGAACATTTGCGTCCCTGTGCCCGACTTTGTCAAACTCGCATTGCGTGCATAGGCGTAGATGTCGGGGACAGGAATGTGGGTACGTAAGGTACCTCAGGCTTGCCAGCTTAGATATCAACTAAACCTCAACTGTGAAAATGAAACGGGAGCTATATTTATTTTATTTCGTTCTACCTTGTTCAAGCCTTTCCTATTTGTTGAATGTTTTCTACTTTACTTTTTTTGAACGATCCTATAGTTTTCTATTGAGTCCGCCGTTCTTTTACCTACCACAGGGCCAGCAGTCAAGACTGGATTTATGCACGCGGTCTGATATGAAAACCTTCAAACACTCTCTCCCCATTGTGAAAGAATGCGTATTTCGCAAACAGTGCCGCCAAGCAGTCCTCTCCCAACTGCATCTGTTCCCGAAGCGCCCAGTAGACAATCCCAATGGCCATAGGGGTAACCACCGTCTCGCTCGTGGGCGTCGTGCCCATCAACCGCGTGGTACAAGAGAGCGTCATGAACGCCTCGGCTGCAGCCTGGCAGCGAAACCTTGCCTTCCCCGGGAGAAGAAGCGGGGTAGGGTTGGTGCCGCGACCCATTACTGCTGCACCCTGGAGACGCACGTACCTCTCATCTTCGAGCGACAGACGTTCGGGTTGCTGTGGTGGTTGGCGCGGGGCAACGGCCTCGAGCTGCATTAAGTAAAGTAGAGCGGCGTTGTAGTATAAGATGTCGCGCCAGCCGCGGCGCGTCGAATTCCAAGTTGGCCTGCAGCATCAGGCTGACCAGAAAAGGTACCTTTTGTGGGTTGACCATAAAAGGAATTTTATCAGGTTTGTTGGGTTCCGAGGGGTCTCCGGTGTGCCGGACCATGCGTACAGAGCCCGAATGGACTCTGTGCCAGTCCCAGCGCCAAACCTGTAGCGCGACGGACAAGACTTGGATCTTGTCGAGACAGGCAGCTCGTGTGTGTGGGTCAAGCACACCCTCGGCTATACCGGGGAGCTCGACAAAAATATCCATCACACGGTCCTCAAAGGTCTTTGGTATTTGTCGCCATGGGATAGTCTTCCAAGGCTCATCTTCGAGAAAGCATTGCCTTTGCTGCCAAATAGTTTGGCAAGTCTTACGCCGTGTTAGTGGTAGTTTTAGCACCTACATCACGCACCCCACACAACTTACGAGCAAAACCCGGCAGGATCGGTACAAGACCAGGAGCCTTTCATTCCCAAATATTTCTGGACCGCAGTACCGTAAGATGTTGGTGATACCGACGTGATGGGGAGGCGCGGACCCCGCCATTCTGTGCATGGCATACTAGGACAGTTTAGCATGGAGATGTCTGTACCAGGCCGGGCCAAAATTACCTCGTACATGTCCATCAATATCAGGGTGGAACAGAGCTCGGCAAGCCGCGGTTTGGCAGCTTCATGTAGCAAAGACTGGACTTCGCGCAAGACCTGGCCGTACAGGGCGCCCCCTCTGGCCGTCAGGGCGCCGTCCCCGCGACTAACACCTGTGTATGCATACGTGATGGCATGGAAACAAACCTGATTGACCTCGGGGAACCCGCTCGTTGTGACAGACAAAATAACCGGGCGCCACAGCGGGGCCCATGCGTACTTTGCAAAAAAGTAGGGCGTGGTTTGTTGGTGATCATGGTGGAGGCGTAATTTGAGTTTGGGAGATGGCACCTGTGGCCAGCGCCCTCGGCTCGGGGAGGGTTTCGGTGCCGGGATCTTGACTAGTCGCTGCGTGCCGTCGTGTTCTGCATGGATGCCAAGCACCTTCATGCGCAAGGGGAGCTCGTAGCCGCCGCAGGTGTGACCGGAGGAAATACAACGCTGGCAGTTTGGTTGACCTTTATCTGCAGGTACATGTGGTTGTCTCAATAAGGAAACTCTTGTGACCAATGGTGGGGGCGGTCTGGACGCTGACATTGCAGCTTTGGCCTACTCACCACACTTGACTCGTCTCTTTCGGCAGGTCTGGCAGTACCCGCTCGACGGCAGTCGACCCATGGGTATTCGGGCCTCTTAGTCGTTTTGGGATTTAACAACGGCTTTCTAGCTCTGTTGACAATCAAGGACTAGAAATTCAATGGTTCTCGGTTCACAATATCAAGCCCTATGGAATATCGAGTGCCAAGTGTCGATTGTCGAGAGTGTGAGTTCGAGCACTCGATGCTTGTGACGTTGCGACTCTGTGAGCTGTACTGCTGCTGTGTAGGTAGTGTTCACCACAGCAGGCGTATTAGTAAATAGGAATTTGTCAGATATCTCCAGCAAAGCAAGCTTGACTTTCTTTGACGGTTGGTTCTCGCGATTTCGATGGCGATTGTACGAGAAGGGGAATTCAATTCGAGTCGGTGTGGATCTGGAAACTGACGTCGTTGCCGCCTTGGAGTTTGTCAGCTCCACCTCAGGAGTCAGTCTCGTTTCGTGCTTGCCCGCCAATCAATCGCTGGCTTTGATTGAAGCCAAGCATCTGCTCCACGTTGTCATGTTACACCTTTTTCCCGATCGGGTAATTATTCGTCGAGGCGCGTCTGCTTAGTACTGGGTGAATCCATCCCCAAACTTAGCCATGAGAAAAGCGAATTTGTCAGACAGAAGCCTGTTCTTTCACACATACAAAAGGAGCTAGATATCCTCAATAATTACAGTTGGAATGCACAGCAATCGCATCACAATCTCATCACACTACATCTACATATCACGATTCAAGTCGGTCCTAGTCAGAGACTCGAACACATACCATCGAAATGGAGAACCTCCCGAAAGACCACTTCGTCACCAGGTACGACCCTGACCCTCGTTAGTCTCAACCAGCCATGGCACTAACACACAAATGCACAACAACAGCCTCCAATTCACCAAGAACGTCTATCAAGATGTGTACCCTTCCATTGACCCCACCAAGCCGGAACTTTCTCTAGCCGGCAAGGTTGTCATCATCACCGGTGCCAGCCGCGGCATCGGAGCCAAGGTAACTTCCACCTTGGAGCAAGTTAGAACGCATGATAGCTGACAATCCGGTCGATAGGGGATCGCACCGGCCTTTGCCAAGGCTGGTGCCAAAGCCATCGTGCTCGTGGCCACCAACGCTGAGAAGCTCGCCACGGTCGAGGCCGAGCTTAAAGTCATTAACCCCAACGTTCAGCTCCTTTCCGTCGCGACCAACATGGCTGACGAGGTGTCCGTCGCCAACCTGTTCGCCGCGGTCAAGGCCAGCTTCGGCCACGCAGACATCCTCGTCCAGAACGCCGGCATCGCCAACAGTAACGGAACCATTCACGAGCAGCCGCTCGACATGTGGTGGTCCAACTTTGTGCGTCGCCCAATCCCCACCCCCGCGTCCTTCCTCGTACCCTTCTAACCCCCTGCCCTCAATAGGAAGTCAACACCAAAGGCGCATTCCTCCTCGCCAAGCACTTCATCACCTCCCTGCCGACCCCCACCACCCCGGCCACCATCATCAACCTCACCACCGCCGGCGCCTGGCTCATCACCTTCATGGCGGGCTACTCGATCAGCAAGCTGGCGAGCCAGCAACTGATGGCGCACCTCGACGCGGGCTACCCGAACTTGACGACCATCTCGCTGCACCCGGGCCTGGTCGACACCGATATGACGGACCCGGCCTTCCGGCGCTTCAACAAGGACACCCCCGAGCTGGTGGGCGGCGTCTCCGTGTGGCTGGCCAGCGAGAAGGCCAAGTTCCTGGGTGGGCGGGCCATTGCTGCGCAGTGGAGCGTGGATGACCTGGTGGAGAGGGAGAAGGAGATTGTGGAGGGGGACCTGCTGAAGATGGAAATGGCGGGGAAGCTCGGTGTGGAGCAGTTCCAGTAGGGGGTTAGGCAGCTAGAAGGCGGCAGGTTGGGTACGCGCTATCCACTGGTATGAGGGTAAGAAGATTGTCACGGTTAGAAGGGGGTTGGGGGATGGAATTTAGACTGACCTTTTCAAGATTCAGTCCGTCGTTGGCTTGTTGCTTGTGCGTGCCTCGTTGCAATGTGTCTCTGTCCTGTTTCCGAAGCTAAAGCTGAAACTTGGAACGCCAAGGGCGAGACAGTGCCATGAATAATGCCCACAAATCTTCATAGAGCGACCCCTTTGTTAAACGTTCCAGAAACAATGGGCTTGAACCCTTGAGTGGGCAGACCCATTATGCGCCTGGTGCGATGTGCCTGATGCGATAGGCAGTGAGGCATCGTACAGCCGAGGTTCAATTGTATGTTGAGCGACCAAGTTGAGAGACCAAGGTTGGGTTGGCACGCAAGTATGTCGTTGCCTAGAGCCGAAGGTCGTGGCAGGATTTTCAAGGCCATCAGGCGTCTGCTTTTTGGTCTAGGCAGACTCAATCTAAGGAAGTCTTTAACTCTTATCGATAACGGAATGATTGCTCACTCAGCGCGGCGCCGTCGCTTCTCGGTTCCTGTCATTTTCATCGCAGTGACAAGGCTTTCTCAAGACGATCTGATGTCCCAAATGGTCCATGACCTAAGCCACAAAGGCTTCACGTACACCCTCTCTTAGGTCCAGCGGCTCGACTAAGTCCCACACGCGTTGAAAGACCCAAGCCCTGCAATTGATTGTTTTCCCTTCCCGAGTGTTACTTTTGCCTTGTCGGATTCAGCTTCAGCTTTCGGCAGATTAATGAATAAACCCGGTTCAGATGGAAAATCCGGGGTTACAAGATCCAAGATCCGACATTCAAACGATCGCTCCACCCACCCCGCGCGGCAGCCGTCGGGAGCGCTGACCAAGCCAGCCGCCAGGCCCAAAGTTCTCTTTCGAATTCGGACTAGGCAATCAGGTTGCACCGCGGGACAATGGTTAGCACAAGCCGAGCTGATGAAATTCCAACTTCTAGAATCCGAGACCTTATCTCCGGTTGAAAGGCAACAAATCTGATGACGTTTGTTCCACCGGCCGACCATGGGAGTTACATGGGCATGCTGGATTTTTGGCGGCCCTTGAATCGGGATTCCGCCCTTAGAGTGACACCGCCCAGGCCGCCGCCGCCTTTGGGCTGGAAGCTGGGCCGCCGCAGGCCCGCGGACACCCTGCGCCCCGTTCCTCTGTCACATCACAAGATCACAATTCCCTCACACGATGAGCAACCGGCTTCGTTTTGAACGCCTGAAACACAGCTGACGGCGAGAGGCAAAACCGGGGATTGTTTCTCCGGGCGGTGCCTGAACGCGACGGCGGTTAAGGCAGCGCAAAGCAGCAAGATTGGCCAGTTTGCCATCGTACTGCCGAGAACGTTTGGCAAAAGGTCGGGGTTCGGCAATCTTTAAAGCAGCCGTCCTCCGTGGCGCAGTATCGCCAAGTGGGATGGGGCCCGGCCTCGCTGGGACCTCCCAAGCGGCACATACCAATGTCACTGTGTCAGTCGTCCACACGACCTCATCCGCAGCATTGTCGTGCGCGCGTTATTTTTTCACGCGCCAAAGACCCGACGCCAGATTCGACCACAGTACGGCTGGTTACCCTACCCGAGTACCCACCTTAGGGTTCCAGTCAGACAGCCTTGGTAAGTTGTGCAGATGTGCAAGTGAAGAGCCTAGATATCCGCAGCGGCGTGCGTAGTTATCATCTAAAAGAGGTGTTTCTGGAGAAGACCACCGTTTAAGAGTGGAGGACGTCAAGGGGTGTAGTGAGGAGTTGCGGCCATTCTATGTATATTGGTTTTGGCCCGCCCACGAATCCCTGACGACTTTATAGACATTCCACTTACCATGCGACCCAACACCACACCCGAGGTAGTATGGATATCTCAAACACCCTTCAGCCGCACGAAGCGGTATGGTCATGGCCGGTAACCACAGAAAGGACCTCTCGCGCAGCGATGACGGTGAGACCCTTTGGCCGCTTGTAGTGGTTGCGGCCTGCATAACTTTCCCGCCTTGCAGCAAACCCATCCCCAAGCACGGGGGCATGAGATAAGTGCCCCCGTATCATGCAGTGGAAGTACGGTATGGTGTTGAATGCTACTTTCAAAAGTGCCGTCTACCCCCAAGAACCGCTTCTATGAATCACGGGGCGATTTTGAATTGTAACGGCCAGAGAATTCCCAGATTACAATAAAGTTATCAATTCATAGTATGCCGCAGCTGCTATTCTTAGTTCTAAGCGGGCCCGGCCCTGCACTCCTGACCATGCCGTTTGCTGGTGGTTGTTTTCAGCCCCACGGCGTATTCGGGGCCTGGTTAGGCCGTGTCAGACTAATGATCGTGCACAATGCCACGCTATCGGAGGACAGTTCTCACTGACCCTCGTTAATTCTGGGCAGACAGAACCGGCGGCAGACGCGACGTAATCATGTGGCCCCTCGATCAATAGTATGCTAATGGAACTTTAATACAGCCTTTGCACCACTTTCGGCTCGGGGTAATCTTACCATTGCCGAGCGTCATCGCCTGGGCTCAGAGCATATTCGTATTCCATACACGTTACGTACACGAGAGCATGAGAAGTACATGTATGTACTTTGTACTGGGCTGTGCATGGATACGTGATGTTGGCCCCCACAACGTTGGTTCATACCAGTTGGGCCCGATTGAAGGCCGACCTGAATATTCGCAACAACCAAAGGGCAGCTTCGCCACAACCGTTGTGGTCGCGAATCCAACTAAGTGTCCAGTCAGCATCCCATGGGACTTTTGAGAGAGCTCGCATGTTCGGGAGTCAGCAGCCAACCACCGCCCACTGGAAGGGTCGTGACGTGTCGAAATCATACACTGTGCCGCTACGATTTCCGATTTCCAAATTCCGGATTCTACATTCTAAATTCTAAAGCAACCCTTACCGGCCTCAGACTTTGAAACAAGACTGAAGTTGCAGAGGGGGTATGTACCGCTCCTGGATTAGGCGAAATCTCGCGCTGCTGCCAAGTCCTGCTGTGCCGCTCCCTTCCGACAGGGGATCCAGCGGATAGTTCCACCTTGAACAAGCTGGAACGAACTCCAATTTCTAACTTGTGGTAGCCCACCAGTTTCATATTTCATAAGTTCGATCCGTCCTCGACGCCAAAGCCAAGACATGACTGCTCCGTGGTCAAAGGAAGCGGCCCATTCTCCCTGGAACGGACACCGCAGGCCGGGCCGGCTTCCAGGGGCCAGACCTTCGTCAATTTCGTCTCATGTAGCCACGGGTTGGCCCCTAGGCACACTTAAGACGCGAGCCACCAAGTTTCCAAGTCGAACGAAGGGCGTATCCCACGATTCGCACCTGGCCGAGTAGTATACTCAGAGTTTCAGCCCCTTCCTCAGCAGCTTAGCAGGCTTATTGTCCTAGGCCACAGCGGCCATGATGGCCATACCAGTCATCAGGATCATACTCATACTAGGCATATGGGTCACGACATCGCTGCCGTCTCCACGTTCTAACAGTTTCACAAGACGCAGTACGGCCTTCCTCGACCTTGTTGTCCTTGTTGTTGGCCTGTTGCCTGTCCGCTGACTACCTCTCCTCTGCTGGGCCATCATGACACAGTTGGCTGACCGGAAGGCCTGCCAGCCCGCCTAAGTAAGTGATTGCTTTTGGGTTGGGCATCGTAGGATTTAAATCATGATCATGTACTCCCATCAACCGTCAAAGCAAGCCATTCCTATCCTCATCTCCCTCTTCAAGTAACCTTCATCGTCCGTTGATATCGGTGCCGGACACCACTCAACTGCTAGCTAGGGTACTTTCTATTCAAGCCTCCAACCTCATTAAACACAACCACCATGTCTTCCTCTGGAACCGGCACCCCACAGGGCAACAGAACTAGTCGCCAGACCAACGCCTCTGGAACCGGTGCGTCACAGGGCAACAGAACCATCCGCCAAGGCAATGGCTCTGGCGCTGCGAACCGACAGGGTGCACAGACTCAGGCAACCACCAGATCATCCACGGCTTCCACGTCTTCCTCTGCCCCGGCGAGTGCTCGCACCGGCCTTGCCGCCCAGGGTGGCGGGGAATCGACCGGGACTCGTAAGCTGGCAGCGCGGGCCAGCACCTCGGCCAACATGCAAGCCAGCGCCAGTAACCCATCCAGAGGCCCGTTCATTCCTTTCAAAGAGGACGACCCAGCGCACAAGGCACACCGCCAAATCTATCTAAAGCTCGTCAAGATGCTCGAAACTCGCAAGCCTGAAGACATGCCCCGCGTCTTTGTTTTCACAGATGTTGAGCAGGACTACGACGACCTGTTGGCCGTCATCTTCCTCGCTGAAATGCACCGTATGGGCGTTATCGAGCTCGTCGGGTTTGTCGCTAACCACCAGCCGGCCCTGAAGCGTGCCAGGTTCCTGCGGACCGTCCTCCACCTTCTTGAGCTGGGACATATTCCCGTCGCGGTGGGTACTAGTGGTGTGGAAGACGCAAAGAGTCACGGCGCCGATCTCTATTATGGTCTCAAGAACACCACTTTCGACAAGGCATCGTGGAATAACGACCCGTTCCTTACTGGGGCCGAACTTATCCCGCAGGTTTTGAGCTCCAAGCCCAACGTTACCGCTCTCATGCTCTCGACTCTCCAAGATATCGGGGAGTTCTTTGACAGGCAGGACAAAACCGGCAACTTCAAGGCCAATAACTTCACCAAGTTTGTTTCTCAGGGAGGCTACGAAGTCAAGGTCCAGCAGCCGGCCCCGTCAGGAAATGCCGGGCAGAATGGCAAGGCGGGTGAGCGCAGCAAGAGCGCGCCCAAGGTCAAGGTGTCTATCGAGCCGGTTAAAGACATGGCAAACAACAAATTTCATCCCACGCAGGCGGCCAACTACACCAGCCACCTCGCCGCCCACAAGCTTACCTCTGACACCTGGTCCCGCGAGGCCGCCAAAGCCGCCAGGCTCCCGGGGACCTTCATGAAGGAGCTGTTCAAGTACGGCCCGATTGGCGCCCATCTCGAGTGTGGCTGTGGATGCGACAGGAGTTCAAGTTTTACTGGGACCCCTTCAACTGGCCCTTCATGGACTTCCTCAACACCGACTGGTACCTCAACACCCGGCTGGGGATGGGCAAGACGACGCCGGAGTTCAAGAGCTACCAGGGCAAGGAGCTCCCCTTCCACGAAGCGGCGCCCAAGATCAAGGTGATTGCCTACGATGGCTGCGCGGCCGTCGGCGCTGTGGGTGACGGCTTCATGCGCGCCATGGGCATCCTCGACCCGGACAGCAAGCTCCCCGACTACAACCGACCCTCGGTCGTGGGCCACCCCCACCGCGTTTTTGGCAAAGCAGCCGACGATACCGACCAGCGCAACCCGGAGAACCTCGGCGGCATTGACCCGGGCCGTCTAGCCAACGTCCTGAGAACCTTCTTGCTCGGCAGCCTCAGGGCCACGGCTGAGAAGGCGAAGCAGAAGATCCCGATCTCCACCATCCGCCACAGCACCGTGCCCACCACGGTCAACGTCGCGGCGTTCAAAGACAAGATGCTGCTGCAGAAACTCAGGAAAGCGCTGGACGCGGCGCAGAAGGGCTTCGATGATGCCAAGAACAAGGGCAACACGCAAGAGGCCAGGCGCTACGAGCAGGCGATTAACGGGCGCAGGAAGTTGATTGCCGAGACGGAGGCCAAGATCAAGGCGGCCGAGGGCGGCAAGATTGTCATGCCCAAGCGTGGCGATGTCCCGTACGAGCAGCTTTACCAGGAGGCGATGGAGTACGCTCAGAACGCGGCCCAGGCCGCCCAGCCCAAGACGGCCAAGGGGGTGGCGGCGTCGGGGAAGAAGTGAGTGTCGGTTGGGTGGAAAGGCTTGGTCCCGTCGGTTGCCTGGTCCGGACCTGATCAATCACATGCATATGGAAGGGAGTTTGGGATTTGAACTTGACTATCAGAATGGATTACGAATGTTGAATTTTATTTGCATTTTGCTCGCGCCTTGATCACCACACTTTTAAGCGGGGGACGTATCTTAGTCAGGGGTAAACCGTAAACGTGGAGTCGTCATGTTGTCTGGCCAACAGGATCCTACCTGCACATAACTGGAACCCCTAATCCACGAGCTATCCAGTATATCGTTCAGTTTGCGGTCCCGATTGATATTTTGACATGAAAGTTCAGATGTCAAATAAACATATAGTTAAGGAGACTTCAACAAGCGCCTTTTTGCCCGCTGCGTCATCGTATAGTCCATACTCCAGTCCTTTGACTCCCCCCTTGCCTCTCCGCCGCGCCATAGTTAAGCCAAAACCGGGTTGTCCCCCCGGCTAGCTTCCACGCTTGTAACCTGAACTCGACAAGGAAACCGGTAGTCACCGGGCGGGTCGATACCGCCACCCGGAAGCCTTCTCAACCCGCCCCAGAACCCTAAGCCACGTCTTGAGCCGTAGTTGCTGGAGCTGTACCGAGTCATCAGAACCAGCCACCCGAAGTCCCAGGCAGGCCAAAAAGCAGGTACCAGGGCGGGTCAAGCACGGACTAAGGCGGTGCCGTGTACACTGAATCTCTATCAAGGGGAGCACCTGACCATCAGCCCACCCCTCCAGAACCGAACCGCCCCGTCCCCATCCGGCGCCGACGCATGCGCCCTCCCCCACACCGGCACCAGCGGGTCCAGGCAACACCTGTGCCGACGAACTACCCCCACCCAAAGCACGACAACCGGGCCTGCCAAGCCAGGCATCGAAAAGTCTGGTGCGTGGCGAACTTGTTGCGGCAGTTGGGGGCGACGGTACTGTGTTATTCTGTCAAAACGCCAGCTGCGCCTGGTGCTGTATGTCGGGTAACGCGGTACACCAATTGTCTGCTGAGCTGTAAGCGGTTCCCGGTGGTGGGAGCCCGCACGCCGCTGTGTGAGACGTTGACGAGGGCGTGCTATGCCCGATCATGTTGTGCGTTGAGGAAGCGGCTTGTGCTGTGGGAGTTGGCTTTGGATTTGTGCTTGACTACCTAGGTTTCCGACGAGCCAAGGTGAGCCGTAAGCGCAGTGAAGGGGGCAGCTGGAAGGTTTGTTCCAAAAGTCCTCGCGTGTGGAGGCCGCGGCGTGCTGGGATGGTGGTTGGGTGTTCTTAGTCGCTGCGGCATGCCCCAGCAGACTTTGACGCGCTGGAGAGTGATGAACGGTTCAAGAATTGGGACATTTCCATAAAAGAAATGACGGGGGATGGGCATTCCTGTGTTTTACGCGATGGATATGGCTGTCGCAGTTTCTTGCGGGGTCTTTTACAATGAGAATTAGGTAAACAATGTTGCAGATGGGACGGGGAGTCGGATTAATTACCTAGGGTATCAAGCCTGTGGGAAGCCCCCCTGAGAGGATGGATTATTAACATAGGGCGTCACATCGGAGCCGCCGGTGATCAAGGGCGACATAAGTGCTACTGGTATACGAAACCGCTCTGTGGCGAGGCGCTGAGCCATTTGGTCGGTGAAATTGAGGGATAGCGAATTCTAAACTTTGGTTCTTGGAAAGAAAAAACAAAAAGAAAAAAAGAAACGTGGAGAAAAAGATGAGGGCACAATCTGTAAACGGTTGTGACGGGTAACATCAACGCGCGGCGCTTTGCACGATCGGATTCCAGTCGCGACTAAATCGCAAATATCAAATACATGAGTTGGCATGTATTGAAATTCCCGGGGTGTGCAGCGGTTGCGTTGGCAGGAATCGAACCTACAAGCTGTTGGGAGCAGCAACAACAGTGTGTGTAATGGTAAACTCAGACGATCAAGTTAACCACCCAAATTGTTGAAATCAGCAAGCCCGGAGAGCCAACTATGGGCCCGGGGCGGCCAGCTGGTGGCAGTCAAGGGCCTGGACGGTTGATATCATGAGATGGAAGCGAAAACCCAGGTACGATGGCCACCCCAAGCGAGGTGGTTTGACCGACCTGATTTATTGCTGCCACGTTAATTCTTCCCACTAGAATCTCTACGCGGCATGTTTCCCAGGGCTGGGGTGATTTAACCATTCAGGGAGGCCTTGATAAGGACCAAACGCGGCGACATCGCCATCACTACGGCTATCCAGCGGAGTCTCGGTGTTCCTTCTGTGACCACCCCGATTCTAAACACCCTCTTCGCCCGCATTTTCGAAGACGTAGCAGAGCTGCGGCAACAGGGCGGCGGAAGCCAGTTTGTGGACGACCCCAAGGAATTCATGCGAGTGCTGTTAGCTAGACCGGGCCTTCAAGAGCCATGGCGGAGGCGTAACATCAGCCCCTTCACCAAAACCGTCCTCGTCCTCCGCGCCGCCCGCAGGAACTGGCACGATAGCCCCCGCAAACCTTTCAATATTGAGCGGCACTGCAAAATGTCCCGGGCCGTCGATGTGTACTTGGCGGTCGAGAGTCTCAGCTGGAACAACTTTACTGCGCTCCCATGCCTCATAGGACGGGGGCTGGACATCATCAGACCCGAAAGAAACTACCATCACCCGGACGAGAATATGCGTGACGACACCAATGGAAAAAATAGTGATGTCAAGGACGACGCGGGCAAAGACTCCGTTGCGGTCAATTACCACATCTCGCCATAAATGCTGCTCGGCTGGCCTCTGGCCGTTGGACCTGTTCAGTCGGTTCCAGATCAGGCGCAGGACTTCGGCATCGATTTGCTTCGTGCCATATTTCCTGACAAATGTCTCCATGATTCTGACGACGTTTGAGTATCGCCGCCTTAGGACCTCCAAGTCGTCTCTGGCCTTCTCGACTGCTGTCTTGCCAATACCAGTGTCTCGTCGTCTGTCCACCAGAGGGCTTGAGGGGAGATTGGTACCACGGTCGGCAACACGCCCGACATGGAAAAGACGAGTGGCAAGAACGGGCTTGCCGCCACCGTGGAGAGTCCTGCCGAGGAGTTCCGCATCTCGTTTGAGCAGATCGTGGCGGGGATGCGGCGACTGAACCTTGACGTTGACGAATCGGCGTTGACGCAGGCCTTTGCGGATCTCTCGCATCGACGACGAGGCGGCTGTCAGCTGCAACCCTGTCTTAGAAGACTCGGACGGAGATACTATCATGACTTTGTAAAAAAAAAGGGAGGCGGGCAACTGGGAAAACGACCGAAGGACAGGGGGCGCAAAGGGATGATTATGTAGGAAGGGATCAGGTTGTTCGGTGTTGTAATTCTCTGTTGAAAAAAGTCTAAAAGCAAAGATTGATTCAAACACACGGCCGGCCTCCAGCGACACATAAATATCGTATTTTGGAGATGTGGTAAATAGAAGCAAGATGGCGCGTTGCTGCTAGTCGGGTCGTTCTTTGTTCGCTGTTCTACGCTTGGCTGAAGGAGCTGGCCTGTGTCTTTTTCCCATGGGCTGGAACACTGGGGACGCGCTCTCAGTTGAACATAGTCAGAACGAGGCGGCTACTGTTGCCCAATGGCGAGTTCTTGAACTCCATCGATCATCATGTCAACATCGTTGTCCATGCAAACCTCAACCGTAGTCGCCAGGGCTTGGCTGGCCTCAGGCTGGGTTACCGGGCAATTCCCATGACATCGTCCTCACCCCTCTCAATCTCCATAGACAGTATCCGGCCACCACGGCCCCGCAGCCAATCCAGGTGCTGCATAATATACGCGCTGCCCCAATTGAGAGTATCAACTTTGTTGAACTCGTCGATCGCCCGGGTGAGCTTGCATGGCTGAGTGATGTCCACGGGCAATTGGGGAGTGAAGAACCAATTCTCGCGCGCTGCGCGGATGATCAGGAACAGCATGGTGAAGTGGTAGCCGCGGATGGTCTTGGCCCATAGCCGGACAGGTCTATTTCTATGAAGGACAGCGAGAAGCAAGACTGGGCTGTCGATCCCGGTTACAGTGGCTGGCTGCTGCAGCAACCTGGTCGCCTCGACGAACATCTGAGAGAATAAGTGTTCCACTCTCCTTTCCGATAACTGAGGAGTGACGGTCCTGAGAGCAGCAGCAATCTTTGCGTCAGAGTTCCCCACCAGAAAAGACCTGAAAGGCCACACCATCCCAGTATTAGGAAGGATATCACGGAGACGAGGTTGGCTAGGATGGCCATTCATGACCAGGTCTATGAGTGCCTGTTGGTGAGTAGTTAAGTGTCTGCGCAGCACATCGTCCCTGCGGGATTGGTGGAGGCCCCTGGCCGGTCGGCCGTCACGGTCGGTGCCCATGATGATGGAGTTACCGCCTCGTGTTCTATCCCTTTGCTAGCTAACAATAATATTCCACCTAGGAAGGTAAGTATCCATACATTCGAACGGAAATAACGAGTTGCCAGTCGGGGATGGGGGTGGAAGGCGACCAAGACACAGCAGTGACCAGTGTGTGCGACGGGGAAACCTTTTAAGGTATGTGAAATTTATGAACAAGTTGGAGAGCACTTTGATAGATTTGATCTGGGATTGATTGAGTGTTGTTCCAGCAAACCAACCCCATTGAATTCACGCCCACAATCCACGGACCTCGGAACCTTTGTTCTGTCAACAGCTCTTCTGTTCCGTCATATCGAAAATCGCACCCGGGTTTTCATTCCGCCCGCTCCTGGATATCTCTTCATCTGCGTCTGGACGTGTACTTGGTTCCCTGACACATGTTCCCTTCCCAGCACACCTCATCCTCAGCCGACTCTACAGGCTGACCAGCCTCCGCCCACGACACATTCTTCCACCGAACCCGGATTTTCAGTATGGGTACTAGACGAGATAATGGCCGACTCAACAAAAAGGATCGGGTTGCTGCACGGACGCAAAAACATCAGGATCGCCATGCCGCGCTGCTGCTGCCGCCGCGGCCCCCCCTTCGCGCCTTGACCCTTCGAAGGCCGGCCCTCGACGCACCCCAAGCACCGGCCAGAAGAAAAACAAAAGGTTACTAGTCCGAAAGTTGATGCCCAAGGCCGGCATGGTCTATTTCTGTTCCCGTTACCTTCTGGTACGTGAGCGACACGACCGGGCGCTTGGGGTGGCCATGCGAAAGGCCTTCCGGTTTGTCACGAAGCCGCTGCTCAACGAACGCTTCGCCCATATGTTTGAGGCCGCAACGGAAGTGCAGCAGCAACAAGTCAGACACTGGGAGAGTTTGAGTCCCCGATACCATGCTGCCTTTGACTCCGACATGTTTTTCCGTTCCCTTCGACAGCACCATTCCGTCCAGCCCTGGGCCCAGCACATCTCGCAAAGCCTTTTGACCGGCTTGTTTATGAACCTACGTGCCTCTCGCTTAAACTGGCATCGTACCCCGCAAAATCCGCTCAACGTCTCAGAGCATTCGCTGCTAGCAAAGGCGATCGACGCCTTCAACGCGGTCGACATTTTGTCGTGGAGCACGGATGCCCCTTTCTTGGGATGGATGATCCGCGGTGGTCCCGGGTTTCACACCAAGAATATCATGACGGGAAACAGCTCAATAGACGTTGAGGGTGAGCATAGGAAGAGAACAACAATGGACGCGTACGCCAACAGCGTCAATAAAGGGGATTTGTACGACGGCACCTCTGCGAACGTGGTCAGCTCTATCCCGGTTGGGGAGGAGATGGAAGGAATCATTACGCACGCCAATTACATTTTCCAGTTGACTTACGACCAGGTCGTCGAAAGTATGCGGCTTCTCAGTATTGAAGTCGATGTGCCCTCCCTGATCGAGGCGTTCGCCAGGTACAAGCTGGACGATGACATTGTTCAAGCTGCACAGTGGAGCCAAGCAGAAACGGATTTCTTTGACGACTTGGACGTGGATATGGTTCTCTGAACTGATGCCGCTTGCTTAGGCTTTTCGGTACCTAATTAGGAGCCGTGCAGACTAGGGGCAAACATGGCCTGGGACCATGGGTTGATGGAAACTGTCAGACGTCGTCTAGAGCTGTATATATATATTCCTGTACTTTTAACCAAAACATTCTTAACTCATGCTAGACCCTTTATTATGAGTATTCGTAATATGACTACATCGGGATAATCAACTACCTAATTGATATCTGCGGTAGGGTGAGAGCTCTTTTGGCATACAGGGCCGACCACCTCGATTAGACCGTTACTCCCCGAATATTGTGATACCGGATAGCCTATATTCGCCAACGCCAATGATAGGTCTGTGACACATGACGTGGCCTCGGATCATGGCAAACCCTATATCCCATGCCCAACCAAGTGCCAAACCAGCCGCCCCATCCGTTCTCCTTACGTGGAAGGTGTGGTGTGTGGCCATGTCGTGAAAGGAGACTCAGGCTTTGTACCATGTACATGTACCAAAGACATTGAACCCAAGCCAGAGTTTTGCCGGGGCACGTGAAGCTGCCCGGCACGTACCCGGGGGTCTTGATTCCTTTGTACGGACCAGCAATTAAACAATTTGGGCGAGTTGATTCAGTCCATCTCATACACACTATCGTCGCTGTTCCCAGCAGCTTCCGGGTTCGACTCCCGGCAGGATCAACCAGTGCACATCCGGAAGGAGGTTTCCTCCAGTGGCTAACCCTAAACCACTACATAATATTCGAGCGCACTGGGGCCACCCTGTAGTTACTTAGCGGGAATCGGGGATTGAGGGCAACGAGGGATCGAGGGCAACGGGGGCATTAAACAAACGCAGCCGTACAAACAAGTAACGACCAATCTTTTTTCCAAAACCCCTTTTTCGAGTTCCATAACTGTTCCTTTTCCTGACCTAAAATAAAACCACCCAACCCGTCAAAAAAGGCGGCCATCATGACATTCACCCAACACAAAAAAGTTCTAAAACATTGAACAAAAAAAGCCAAAGCCGGAGTCAGGATAGTCACCCGATCCCGACCACACGTGTCATTAAAATTAATTACTGCCACACCCCATCCCACCCCATACATAGGTAATGATCCCACCCAACCCTACCCTACGGGTATCACATCCCAACCCATTCCCAACCCATAGGTATACCAACCAAGCCAACACCCAAAGCAGAACCAAAACCCCAAAGAAACTATGCTACATTCCCAACAGGCCTCAGCAGCCGCTCAACGGCCTTGACCTGCCCTCTGACCTTTCTCTGTCTCTGCGACATCTCGCTGAAGAGGATGTCTGCGGGTGCATTGCTGCCGCCTATTTGCCAGGTGGTTTCAGCTGTTGGCGGTAACCCGGCTGGGGTGGCCATTGATCGGAGGATCGCCGGCTTGTGGTTTTGGTGTTGTTGATGTTGTTGTGCGTGTGGGTGAGAGTGGGAGTGAGAGTGAGAGTGTGGGGGACTTGAACTTGACAGCGAGAGGAAGGCGCGGTCGAGCTGGTTTAGGAGATGGCTTATTAGGTTGGTCATGATGACGGCCTGGGTGTTACATGGCGGGAGGAATGCCGCGTCTGGTGGGGTACGCGGCGGTGTTTGTTGTTGTTGCTCGGCGAGGTAGAGCAGCAGCGCGGTTGACAGGTGTTCGAAGATGCCTAGCAGGGCTTGGTGACACGCGTGGACCATCAGACACGCCGACGAGTCCAGCGCGGCGTCGACAGTCCCTCTGTTTGTTTGCGTGTTGGAGGGCTCTGAGAAGGGGGCGACCTGTCTCCTTGTTGCGAAGCGGTCGACGGCGTCGATCAACGAGCACGCTGCGTCGAACCCGTTGTTGGCTGCGGGCCACGACCATGGCGGTGGCGACCCCGCTGCCGAGGGTAGGGCGCGCCCCGCAAGGTGGATGCGGAGGTTGATCTGCGCTAGTTCCTCGAGGAAATAGTCCGAGGACGCAGGGAAGCACCATGAATAACCACCGACAATGTCCTCGGCCGCCGGGACCAGGTTAGCAGCGGGGTCTTGGAAAAGGGGTGCGTATGCCACATTCGGTCCAGCCGGGAACGAAGACACCGGGCACAAATCGGCCATAGTCTGAGTGCTGTCGCAGCGATACGAGGGCGTTTGCCAGTCCTCAGTGGGCGGCGGGGTATCCAGACCCAGGCTGTGGTGAGTGAATTGTTCGCCGGTTGGCGTAGCCACGCCGGGCGTGGAGGATGTCCGTGGCGGCACCGGCTCGTGGGTGGATTCTTGTGGGTGCTCCAGAGCACCGAAGCCAATGCCACCTAATGGGTGGTTGAAGGCATGGGAGGATGATGGCGGCGATGACTGAAAAGATGCGTGTGATGAAGAAGAGGATGATGAACACCTCGAGGCCCTTCTGGTACGCTTGCGAGGCGGAAGTACGTTGGAGTCTCGTCGGCGTCGTGGGCGACCGGACCGAAGCTGGGCTTCAGCAGATGTTAGCTTTCTACGAGGCTCTTGTGGCTGTAGCGGGAAGAACTGGGCACTTACGGCTGTAGACGCAAACTGTCCCGGCTTTCCGACACCGCCCACAAGGGACCGGTGCAACCACATGCCCATCCGGGTTCGAATCGCCCTCCTCCGCAATGCCCCCAAGAGTCATGGCCCCATTCGGCCCCTCTGTAACGCAGCGGACCTTTTGTTCATGGCAGCGGTCGCACGATTGCCTACGAGGCATGGGGGGAGCACGGGGTCGAGACGTTGTGTGCGCGGCGGGGAATCCATGATGTCCATCGTGATGGTTGTGCTGGCGTCTGTAGACTGCCGTCTGTGGATGGGAACGTCGGTACGAGTTGGCTTTTACAGTCGGCACGTCGAGTTAAAGCTTGGAAGGTCTTCTCGATCTGCCGGTTCTGGGTCAACGGTTATGTACCTCGTCCTCTTTTGACCAGGGGTTGCCATACAGGAAGGCCCCAGGTGCGCCTTCTCCACTAGCCAGGCCCCGGCCGGAAGTTCACTAGTCAGGGTCCGGGGCACCCTTGTTGGCGTTTGTATGGAGTTAAAACAGGACACCCGTGGTCGAGGCAGAGGTGGGATCAGAGTGTGTGCCGCTGAGGCGCCGATGTTGGGTAGTGGTGGGGGGTGGTGGCCGACAATCATCTTGGTATGTCCATCCATCTGAACTGCATCTCTAAGGTTGCTGGTAGCATTGATTCCTACTCGCTAAATCTTGTTTGGCCGTTGAGAACCACTTCTCTCTCTGTGCCACTGTGGCTTCTGAAACCGGTCATGACTGGGCCTTGTTTACCGCGAGGCGCCGGCTCCTAATTTTCGGTTGTTTTCTATTTTCCATTTTCCTGCTGCCCGGGCAGGTCCCCCTTAGGCCGGGATGAAACTGTGATTACGTTTGTTGTCGAGCGGACGAGGGAGGTTGCGGATGGAGATGCCGCCCTCGTGGTAACTTGTCCTTGGTGGGCCCTGCCCCTGTGCCGCTAGCTTAGCACCGTGAAACCATGTCGCCGAGTGGCAGATCATTTGCGTGCAGCTCGCAAGGTGCCCTCTCTTTCTGCTTGTTCTGGGCCAATCTTCTCTCAGCGTGCTGGCCGGAGCTGTGCCCGCAACGGTGCCCAGTGCGCACCAAACCCGATCGATCACCGATCTGCTCGTTTGTCTTGGCAAGTGGACAGCCCTGAACTGACATGGCTTGCGCATCGGATACCTTGAACATGTGGAAACATGAGGATCAGCACAGATCTGTAAACAGCTCTGTACCGCGGCCGAGCGTCGATCCGGAGTGGTTGTGTTTTGGGGTGCAAGATGCCAAGATGGAGGTGGTTTTGGGTTTGGTGACTTTGCCGCAGACAGGGTTGGGATGAGGTGGAAGGAGGGAAACGCTTTGGGTAGGTTTTGCCCGGGTGCCCGATTGGCATTGGAGCTTCTGTCAGGTGCCGGTGGGGTGCTGAATGGTTGCCTGGGCTGGGGGTATCAAGTCGTTCCTGCATGCCAAAGGAGCGCTGCAGAACCTGGAAGGTGGGGCAACATTAAGATCGTGAAAATTACGCCCTTAACCCTGGAGGGCAGGTGGGGGAACGGCCACAGGGGCTCCTCGTTGTGTTGCTGTGCCGTGTGTGCCACAAGGAGAGAACTTAAAAAAAAGGGAAGAGGACCAGGCTACCGGAACGGCCCAGTTTTGACCAATCGCAAAGTCGGAGTCCTTGAGCATTTGTTTCCACCCAACAACTCCGGCCCCGAGCCGGTCAAGTCAATTCCAAATGTGCCCGAGCGACCGCCGTTCCATTCCAAGATGACTTCCAAGATGACTGTCAGGCTAAGTACACACATTATGAGTGAGGTGAGGCTTTGCTCCTTTGCGTTGCGTTTTGGCTTGGAGGCCGGCCGTTCAAGTCCGGATGGTTCGCCTCGTGGCCCTGTGGGCAGGAGTCGCCTTGGTGGGCCCTCGGAGTTTTAAACTTCGCCTTGTTTTCTGCCGGCGAGACATCAATTCATCAATCCACTTCCACTCTCAACAGTCGGTTTCTTTTCATGCCGATCAGCCAGCTGAGCAGTCTGGACTGGAGCCTGCCATCCATTTCCCCAGGGTCCCAGGTCCCCCTGGAGGAAACGTCACTGCGCCTGTACGTGCGTTGGTTTCAACCCGCGAGTCATTTTCAGTCCATCTGTACCAGACTCCTCGACAAGACGAATAATTAACCCACTTCCTTCCCCATCTCATTAGTTAACCCCGAAAAGCTATCATGGAGCACCTGTTGAGAGTAACGTCACCTACACGGGACCCGACACATTGGGCAAAATTCTCGTCCTTGTACCGGGCTAAAATGGCTGCAGTGGATCTCACGGGAACTTGGTACATCCGAGATCCTTTATCTCCGCATTGGCTAAGAGGAATTGGAATAAACCTTGTTCAAAAGGAACTCCTACGAAGCTGACGGCGGGCCGCCCTACCGCGCCCACAGTTTCGGGATGTTGTTCAGGGCTGCCAGTGGCCCAGTGTGACGCCAGTGACGCGCGGGAGTCGAGTGGAACGCCATGGTGAGCAAAGGTGGAACTCGAACGAGTGCCGAGACATTAAAGCCCGTTGTGGAGGCGCGATGGCTGGATGGTGCGATGCTGATCGGCGCCCAGGTGATGTTCAAAACCTCGAATTCCAGTTTCCCGAGATAACCCCACGAACCCTGCCATTGCACGGACTCGGCTCGTGAGGGCTCTCCATGTCATTAAAAATGTCCATGCTGGGCTCGACACGAGAAAACCAGCGCAGTCCATCTGTCCGTTCGCCCCTTGATCGGTAACTCCCGCCTCACGCGCAAGATCGAGGGCCTCGGGAATCGTCAGGATATCGCGCATCTGCAGATATTGTGCAGGGAGTCACTTCGTACTCGGTTTTGTCCACGTATCACCGCGTCGGACATCTCCGTGAGGCTTGCCCTGCATGATGTTTATGCCCGTGCTCAGGCCTGGGGAAGTGGGCACAGCCAGTAGGCATGGAGGTTCGTCGGCGACTGGAACCCACACAATTCCAAATGCTGCCCTGAACAGCGAGCGGCCTGCTGCATTTCGGCTCAGCCCATCACGACTTGCGTGCCCATACCACATAGTGTACAGTAGCTCCATGCATCGCCGCAGAGCATGCACAAAGACGCGGAGTGCCCGGCACCCCGCGCCCCGGCATCCCCATACTCCGATGCGCAAGAGGCACGCCCGTGAGGCACGACCGTTCGCTTCGCCTTGGGTTACAGGGGCCCTGTCGCATCGCTCGCCCCTTGGCACAGGATCAGGAAGGTGCCGAGCCCCAAGCGCTGCTCACATGGTGGGTTGTCTCACTTCGTGACCCCCCTCGTCATGTTATTCCCGCTAGACCGCTCGTCGACGTCGAGGTGGACACTCAACAAGCAGCATGGGCGACATCGTGCCATCTCATCCACCGCCATGGCCAGATCCCCAACCCTCGACGGCGCGATGTAATGCTATGATAAGCGGTCGATAAGCGACCAGGAGGCGTTTGACGTTGACGACTCTCAGCGGCACAACCCGCATGTGCCGCTGGCCGTTGCCCAAAGGGTAACATCAAAAGACGGGATGGTTTCGAGTTTTGAATTTAAGTAGATGCCTTCGGGTATCTTTTGACGACGAGTTGCCCGAGAGTTGAGATCGGGAGCGGGTAGTAGCTGGTAGGCCGCCAACTTCGAGATGTAGACAAGGGTATTACAGACGGTAGCAGACGGCGGCAAAGCTCCGGAATCAATTTTGGCATTGAGTCAAGATGCGAGGATGGCTCGGCGCATGCGAGGTTGAAATGCTGGGAGACTTTGACATAACAGGGGACGACCTTGACGGGATTGAATCCTGGAGTCAATCCCTCCAGTCCCCGTCGACGTCTCGCACAACGTGGACACCTAGCTTGAAGGTGCCTACGTGCCTACGCGCCTACGCAGCACCTTGGGGATCACACCTTTTCGTTACCAAGTACGCTAGGTTTCCTTGGTGGTACTCAACAACACCAAGGATCCTCCCGCCACGTCGGTCCCGAGAGTTCGATTTGCTGGGCCACGAGGCGATAATATTACATCTCCACCACCATGTACCACAGTGAGTTACACTCTGTGCCACAATGCGAATCCTCGGAAAACGGGTTACTAGGTAATAGATTTAGTCAAGAACGCTATTCAACTAGCCGCGTTGATAATGTTACCCAACTACAGGGCTTCGGGCCCGGGAATAAACAACTGCAACTTAAACCGCGTCAAAGTTCCTCTACCCCTGAAAGATAATGTGTCTTGGCGGCAAAGCGGTCATATGGTGCCTCCTTAATAGCGTGGAAGCGCAGTGGAACCGACTTCCAAACATGTCGTCATTCGTTTCCCACTCACTTCCTAAGGCACAGCACCCCCTCTCGACGACAGTGATGGAGATACATGGTCAACCACGCACACCGGGGTTCGAGGGCCGGCGTCCCCAACGACGATAAGCGAGGCAGCGCTAGCTATACTAATTACAGTGTGGTGAATCCTCCGTCTACGGGCAAGTATGCCCCTGTCATGAACCGGGACAGGTCGCTCGCCAGGAACAGCACGGCGCCAGCCATGTCCTCAGGCAGCCCATTCCGGCGCATCGGGCAGAGGGCCGCGACAGACTCCTTGACGTGGGGCGCCATGGGCAGCGCGGCATCAGTGATGGTGAGGCCGGGCGCGACCGTGTTGGCACGAACGTGGAACGGGCCAAGCTCCGACGACAGGGAACGGACGAAGGCGTCGACGGCCGCCTTGGCTGTGCTCTGCGCGAGGAATCCTGGGTTGCTGCGCTTCGACAGCGTGCTCGATAGCACGATGATGCTGCCGCGTCCCCGTCGGACCATGCTGGGGGCGACGGTTCGGCAGGGGTGGAAGACGGCTTTGAGTTCGTCGGAGACCTTTTGTTCGAGGTCCGCCCATTCGTACTCGAGGAAAGGCCGGTGCTGGAAGTGGATGTGCGCGTTCACGACGAGCACGTCGATGAAGCCGAGTTGGCTGTGGATGGCCTCTACCATGGCGGCGACCTCGTCGGCGCGCGTCACGTCTGCGCCGAAGATCTCGGCCGTTCCGCCATCGGCTTCGATCGTCTCCTTGACGCTCAGCGCCTGTGCCTTGCTGTCGCGGTAGTTGATAGCGACCTTGGCGCCCTGCTCAGCGAGTAACAGCGCGGTGGAAAGCCCGATGCCGCGGCTGCCGCCCGTAACCAGCACCACCTTGTCGTGGAGCAGCCCGAACCCACGAGCCGGTCTCGGAGCCCCTGTCGCGGAGCGCAACTCCCCAGACAACGACGGCCGCTGCCTGATCTGAGCGTCAATCACCACAGCGATATCCTCCAGCCGGGGTGCCGCAAACAGCTCCGACAACCCCAGCTCAACCCCGAACGTATCCTTGACCCTTGCAAGAACGCGCATGCAGCAGAGAGAGAATGCCCGCCAATCTCAAAGAAATGCGCCTGGCGCCCGATACGCGCAGCAGGCATGTTGACCACCACCCCCCAGATCCCCGCCAGCGCCTTCTCCGTCTCGGTCCGGGGCGGCTCGTACCCGCCCCCGCTCTGCTGCAGCACCCCCTCCGTCTCCAGCAGCGCGCGGCGGTTGAGCTTCCCGTTCGGCAGCTGCGGCATCGCGTCCAGCAGCACAAACGTGTCCGGCACTATGTACTCGGGCAACCGGCTCTGCAGGAACGCCCGCAGCCCTGCCATCTGCACCGCCTCGCCCGGCGTGTTGACAGTGTAGTACGCGATCAGCTGGTCACTGCCCCGCGCCACCACTCGCGCGTGCGCCAATCCCGGAGTACTCGCCCATCACCTGCTCGACCTGGCGCACGTCGATGCGGAAGCCGCGCACCTTGACGCGGAAGTCACGGCGGCCGATGAAGTCCAGGCTGCCGTCGGGGAGATAGCGGACCACGTCGCCGGTGTTGTAGAGCCGGGTGCTGGGTAGGGCGCCGAAGGGGTTGGGCAGGAAGGATTCGGCAGTTTGGGACGGGAGGTTGTGGTAGCCATCGGGTAGGCCGACAGAGGCGACGTGTAGCTGCCCCGGGACGCCGTCGGGGATGAGGCGGTTATGGTGGTCGAGGATGTAGACTTTGGTGTTGGGGATGGGGTGGCCGATGGGGACGAAGTCGAGGGTGCCGTCGTTGAAGGTGGTGGTGTCGTAGTAGGTAATGTCGTTCATCTCGGTGCAGCCGTAGTTGTTGAAGAGGCGCGCATCGGGGAAGGTGGCGCGGAAGGCGAGTACGTTGGCTTTGGATAGTGGCTCGCCGGCGGTGATGCAGACCTTGAGAGCGGGTAGTTGCTTGCCGCTTACCTTGAGGTGGTCCATGATATTTGCGAGGTGTGATGGTAGGATGTTTAGGCGACTGACGTGATGCTTTGCCAGGGTGTCGACGAAGGCGATCACATCGCGCAGAGTTTTATCGTCGATGGTCACCTGCGGGATTCCGTTGAGCAAGCCCGCGAACATTTCCTTGACTCCAGCCGCAAAGACCGACGTCGTTTTCTGACCCACAACCTCACCAGGCTGGAACGGCAGGTTCTTCTCCAAAAAGCTCAGCCAGTTGTTGAGCTGGCGATGCGGTACGCGGACACCCTTGGGCTTGCCGGTAGATCCTGAGGTGTACATAACATACGCTAGGGCGTCTGGATGGACAGGATGTACCCCAGATACATCCGTGATATTTGCAATTTGTTCCAGTCGTAGGCACTTAGACTGATCGATATCGAGTAGGATCTGGTTACTCGCATCACAAATAACGGTCCCCGGCGCCGCATCCTCGATAATCTGTTGCGAGTAAGCCGTAGGATAAGCCGGGTCCAGTGGTACGTATACACCTTGCGCGCGCCAAACGCCTAGAAGGGTTGCAAGCAAGTCACCGCCTCGCGGAAGACATACAGCCACAAGATGACCAGGTCCGTTGCTACGCGCTGCGAGCGCGTGTGCCACGCTATGTGCTCGCCGGTCGATGTCGCGGTAGCTCCACGGCCCGTGTCCGTCCCAGCACGCCACGGCGTCAGGGGCTCGCTGCACCTGCGCGTCGAACCGGTCCACAAAGGACACTGTCGGAACCTCATCGGTTGGTGCGCGGTTGCTCCTCTCCAGCAGCGCCTGAATATCAGAGCCACGTAGCAGCGGCAGCTCTAACACGCGCTGGCTGGCATCACGAAACATGCCCTCAAGCACGTTCTGGTGGTGAGTGAGGAGGTGCTCAACAGCCGGGCGGTTATACAAATCAGCGGCATACACGACCTCGACAGCGAGCCCGTCCGCGTCACCAGAGTACGACAGCTCGATCTCGCACCGTGCCGCGGTGCGCTCCCGGGCCAGTAGTTCTAGCACCGCCTCGTCCACCTCATCCGTGTCCGGGTACGAGTGGAACGTCACGTTGTCCGGCAGGGCGTCGCCGAGAGAGGCTTCCGGGAAGTTTTGGTGCCTCATGACTATTGGGACTAGCGGATTCCCACTTCCGCGCTGGGACACATTTGTTGCCTGCAAGATGCGTTCAAACGGCACAGGGTGTTCGAAGGCGTTTAGTACCTGGGAGCGCACGGCGCTCAGCAGTTCGACGACACTGCCACCCTCGTCAACCTGCATCCGCAGCGGCAGGATATTGACAAAGAAACCGATCAGTGGCTCGAGCGCGACATCTGGCCGGTTGGCCGTCGTAGTTCCGATGCACACGTCCTCCTTGTCGGCATAGCGGCTGATTGTTACGGCCAGCGCCGCGAGCAGGCACATGAACATGGTGCAGCCGTTCTCGTGTGATAGGCGCTCCAGCTCCCGCGAAAACTCGCGTGGGTACTGGTACACAAAGCTCCCGCTTGTGGCGCCAGACTTGCGCTTCCGCGGGTACGTCGTCGGTAGCTCAAGGCTGTCCTCGTAGCCCTTGAGGGTCTTGCTCCAGTACTCGAGATCGGCGGACATATCCGAGGCCCGCTGCGCTCGCGCATAGTCTCGGTATTGGACCGTCAACAGGGGTAGGACGGGTTTCTGCCCCTGGCAGAACGCCGCGTACGCGCTCTGCAGCTCGGTGCGCAGAATGGCTTTGAGCGACCACGCATCTGCGGCGATGTGGTGCACGTTGAAGAGCAGAAGGTGTCGGGTGTCGGGCAACCGCAACAGGCGGGCGATGAAGATGGGCCCCCGGCGCAGGTCGAAGCGGTGTTCGAGGAACCGGTCGAGGGCCTCCAGCAGTTGGGCCTGGGTGACGGCCACAGCCGGTAGGGCCACATACCCCGGCGGCGCGACGAACTGCAGCGGCTCCCCATTCTTGGCAACGCGGTAGGAGGTGCGTAGGCTCTCGTGTCGAGACGCGATGGCGCTCACGCTCTGCTCAAGTGCGAGGATGTTCACGCTGCCCCGGAGAACCAACATAAAGGGGAGGTTGTAGCTTGTGTCCTCTGGATTGCGCTCCTGGTGAATCCACAGCCGCTGCTGGAAAAACGACACGGGGCTGCCGTCGCCGTCCGCCGCAGGGAGCCCGTTCAGAGCGTTAGAGTGAGTCGTAGTCATATCGGCTGTTACTGAGCCCAAAGCCTCACGTATGGAACAATTCGTTCAATCAAATCAAGATCAACTGGTGGACGAGTCAATGAAAAAAAGGGCAGGGAGCGTGGAAGCACCCACTCGTAAGCTCGGCTGCTGATGCCAGGACAATGTGTCAAATCCATTTCGGGCTGCATCGCCGCACAGCTGCCTCTCTAGCGTGAATGTTATGCAGCCCGATGTGGAGAGTAAGAATCAGCTAGCGGCGGTCAGCTTGATCAAGGTCTCTTTACGACGCTCTAGGAAAACCAGGTCAAGAAATAACTGTAAAGAGCATTTTCGGATGGTAGCCCCTAGTAGATACGAATACATCACATTAACTCTCACACACCCACTCCCTCTTCTCCCACGCTATGAATATAGTTGAAGGCCTCGATATGAGAAGATCTTCATTGCCTGACATTGTCTTAAAATGAAGAAATATACTCAGTTTCTTTTCTTTCCTTATTCCTGTAACGTACTTGCATAACGAAGCGCCCACCATAACGAAGCGCCCACTTTTTTACACCTAACAACCTTCCAACTCTATCCTCACTTTTCTCCACACAACAAAATGGAATCTCTTCCAAAAGAAACTCGTATGATCCTTGCGCTTGAAGCTCTCAAGAAAGACCCTAAACTTTCTGTCCGAAAAGCTTCTGCGATCTACGAGGTCTCACGAAGCTCGCTCCGCGACCGACGCGCCGGAAAGCAACCACGACGCGAAATACCAGCCAACCTTCGAAAACTGACTGACTTTGAAGAGCAAGTCCTTCTTGAGAGAGTACTCGACCTTGATGCGCGAGGATTTCAGCCCCAGCTCTCGGACCTTCGAGAAATGGCCGATCGCCTTCGGGCCGCACGCGGCGCGTCGGGCGTCGGACCCCGATGGGCAAACGGTTTCGTAAAGCGACATTCCAAGGTTACGACGCGTTTCCGACGCCGAATCGATTACAAGAGAGCCCAATGCGAAGATCCCGACGTAGTAAACGCGTGGTTTCGGCTCGTACGCAACGTAATCGATAAATACGCGATCCAAGAGGGGGACATCTACAACTTCGACGAGACTGGGTTCCAGATGGGCATACTTTCGAGTGCAAAGGTCGTGACGAGCTCCGAGCGACGTGGACGGCCTCGCACAAAGCAGCCTGGCAATCGAG
Source organism: Chaetomium olivaceum (assembly GCA_039881045.1). Taxonomy (NCBI): domain Eukaryota; kingdom Fungi; phylum Ascomycota; class Sordariomycetes; order Sordariales; family Chaetomiaceae; genus Chaetomium; species Chaetomium olivaceum. The sequence continues at coordinate 666,326 of JAYWVB010000012.1, forward strand.
AGTGGGTTACGGTGATCCAAGCTGTGTGTGCGGATGGCTGGGTCGTGCCGCCGTACTTTGTCGTCAAGGGGAAAAACCACCTCCTCCCTTGGTACCAGGACAGCCGGTTCCAGCCCGAATGGAGAGTCCATACAAGCGAGAATGGCTGGATAACAAATGAGATTGGCCTCGATTGGCTAAAACATTTCGACGAGGCTACCAAACGCCGTACGAGAGGGGTACATCGACTGCTCATCCTTGACGGCCACGAAAGCCACCACTCGGTCGACTTCGAAGATTTCTGCAAGGCCAACAACATTGTTACACTTTGCATGCCTCCCCATTCTTCCCACTTTCTCCAGCCTCTTGATGTTGGGTGTTTTAGTCCGCTCAAGGCCTCGTACGGCAAGCGGATTGAGCAGATGATGCGGATGCAGATCACCCACATTACGAAGGAGGACTTCTTCGACGCGTTTGTCGAGGCATTTCACGCTTCAATCACAGCGAACAACATACGAGCGGGCTTTAGAGCAACTGGCCTTGTTCCTTTTGACCCTGAATTGGTAGTTTCTTGCCTCGACCCTAAGCCACTTACCCCATCTCCTCCAAACTCGCGTCCCGGAACAGCCTCGACTTGGGCCCTGAAGACCCCATCCAATGCGTACGACGCGACCAAGAGCTCCATCACTCTCAAGCGGAAGATCGAGAACCATCAAGGTAGCTCTCCGACTCACATTTTCGACATCATCGACTTGCAGGCCAAGAGCATCTCAAAATTGGCACATGAAATGGTGTTACTCCGAGCTGAGGCCCAGGAACTTCGTACAGCAAATGAGCGACTAAGCAAGCGCCGTAGGACAAAGAAAACGCGTCTGCAGGAAGGAGGATCACTTAGTTTACAAGAGGCAAAGGGTTTGATGGCTGACCGGGGACTTGGTGATAAGGACTGCGAGGAAACGTCAGGGAGTAGTGGTTGTATAACAGTGGGTGGGCCACGCATTCGGCTCTGCAGCAACTGCAAGAAGCCCGGCCACAATGCGCGGACATGTCAAGTAGTTTGCGAGATGTCTGAAGACAGTGACTCCGAGTAGTTTTAATTGATTTGAGTTGTTGTGGCTGAATTGACTTACACAAAGTGGTTGAGGTCCGGGAAAAGTGGGCGCTTCGTTATGGTGGGCGCTTCGTTATGCAAGTACGTTATCCCATTTTCTGGCTTTAACCCTTTTTCTATCTTTGCTTAGGCCTTTTCCTTCCTGTTCTTTTGGCTTCCTCCCTTGTTTGTTATTATGTTTTTTTCCTCTTTTCTATCCGTCTCTTCACTTCGTTTTTCTTTCTCCATATTCTATTTTCATATCTTTCATCTCTTCCTGTTATTTATCCTTTCCTTCTTTCATCATCCCATTTCTTTATTCTCATTTCCTTCCTTCACCACGTTCTTTTCCCCTTTCTCATGTCTTTGTGTTTTCTCTTTTCTGGCCATTTTAACTATTTCTTTCTTTTCTTCCTTTCCCAGCTCAACTTTGTACACTTTCGTACATGTATAGAGGCGTAGGTTATGACACAATCCGTAGGAACTAGTCACTCCTGTGATGAATAGGGCAATCTTACTATGACCCAATACGCAAGTTCGATGAGGTTTGCCGTCTTGCGACGGCGGACTGAGACTCGCAAGCTCGACGACCAACGGCCAACCATAACACCACCTTATCCTAAGTTACAAAACCAACCAGTATTTCATAGCGTCTGGCCAAACTCCTGACTTGCTAGCAAGACACCCTCGCTCCAACCTCGACACCAGGGAGAGCCAGCACCAAAAAGGGAACAAACAGCCTCACGCTGTCAGGTTTAGTGGCACCAACACCATCGCAACGCAATTGCCAGGCTTGGCAAAACGAGCGCTTTTGGTGACACTTAACGTTAGCTATGCCCTCACACTTAACATTTGTGTACCATGCTTTCTGGATGGCAGGAGGTGAGGTGGCCCGTCATCTCCAGTCGCTAATTCGACGCGTCGACGAACGTTCGCTGTTGACAATGTGAACACTTTGGCCACACTCAACCACACCAATCTCGGGTACTAAACTTGATAACTGAGCGTCTGGGTGCCCGCGAAATGCACTGCAGACTGATATCAACATATTACTCCTCAGGGAAACAACATGCACCGCACCTTTCCCAACTTGGGCCACCGCTAAGGGAGGTTTTTGTAAAGGCAAGAAAGCACCAGACATGGGGGCGGGGTGGCGTTGATGCTGGACATCACTAACATATCAGGTGTTGGGAACCGATACTGAGGAAGGAGTACATGATCACCGCCGGCAAACTCTGCCAAAAGACCCATGAATCCTGCCCTCTGAACACAGAACTTTTGCTGGGCTGTGGAATTCAAAATTGGGGGATAGCCAGGGATTAGACTGAGCCCTGGGATGGTTTCTGTAACCTCCGCAGCCATGTTCCCCTTTCTCTGTCTCTTCATAGACACATTGCAGGCCCGTGTGTTGTTATGTTGTCTTTGTCGACTGTCTTTGTATGTGCATTGACACCGTTGGCCGATGGTGTTTGGAGAAACAAATCTGGATTACTTGTCCCAACCCGCTCGCAGATTACACAGTACGAGTATCATATGACCCAATGTTGGTTGTTGAGCTTCCTATCAAATCGCAAACAGCGACGCCGCAGCAAAACCACGTGGTCACATCAAATGCGTCTTGGACAATTTGCTAACTTTTTTATTTCGCCCACCTCCAGGTTCCCTCTCCTGTCGTTCCATATTTCCAGGCCTCGAAATAAACTGAGCGTGTCCTACATCTCGAAATCTACGTCACCGTTGCTAGCAATGCAATCCCCAGCACGCCTACCGAGTACGCGGTGGACTTCATTCGACGGGTGGGACTATAACGGCATGAAGGAACGTTTGCAGGCTGCGCTGGACAAGATCAATAAACCTGCGCTTCTCCACCATGCTAAGTGTATCAAGGGGCAAAGGGTCACCATGAGCGAGCCATTCTCGGCCGGCCAGTACTGGGTTTGTTTCGAAATGATTGCCGAGGATAACAGCCTTGTTATTGCGCGCGTCCGCTTGCCCCGCCATCCCGACCTGCCGGCTACCGTCACTGGGGAAGATGAAGCCTACGGGATCGCGTGCGAGGTTGCTACGATGGAATTCGTCAGGCAACGGCTGTCAACCGTTCCCATCCCTCGTCTATATGCATATGAGGGCCCCGAGTCGTTGCTCGCTGCTGATGTCGGGGCCACATATATGCTGATGGAAGGCTTCAATGGAAATACTTTGCAAGATGTCGAGTTCGATATCTGTAACTTGCCAGTAAGTCTTGTGCTATCCATCCTCGAGTTGCTCGGACTTACATTACCGTTTTTACTCCCATGACCCCACCCTCCGGGATCTGCACGGATATCGGCTGACTCAAATCCAGCTTACAACACAAGAACACGTTATCACGCAGTGGACAAGGGTACAAGCAGAAATAGCCACTCTTGTGTATCCTCGGATAGGCTCGGTTTGCTCTATTTCCTCGTCGGGAGAGCCAGTTATAGGCAGTTTACCAGCCTCTTTCGCCGCAGACCTTGGGACGCGGGTCCATTTTCCAGAGCAGTTGAGTACTTTGCTGCCATTGCAAATGCCGCGGCCCACAAGCTGGATCCATCCGCCAGGCTAGGAGCTGTTGGAAAACCCACAGCCACGGATACCGAGATGGGACAGTCAAACGTAGTGAAAACAGTGTAATTACGGCCAGTTGAGCCAATTGATGGTCAACTACTGCAGTGCAGCCGTCGTGATGTCTGTCTGGTTCAAACAGCTAGCTGTGTGCGGGCATCTGACCCTGAAAAATACCGCATCTGGTCCCCTGGGTCCACCTCGGGGGGTTTGATTACGCCTTGGCGACCACACGCCAAAGGCGTGGTCCTAACCTTGTAATCTTGACAGGAGCTTTGATACTCCGCGACATCCTCGACAAGACTACCCTATTCGGAACCTCCGACACTCTTGAACTGTTTCCGATCAACCATATGGATCTTGGCACTCAGAACATCATCGTGGATGACGAGTTCAATTTTGTTGCCATAATCGACTGGGAGTTTGCACAGACTGCCCCCTGGCAGGTCAACCACTATCCTATGCCGTTTCCGTTGCTGGAATCGAACATTGAGGACATTCTCCAGGACCCTAACCATCTCGCGTACAAAAATGTTCTACGGCAGGAAGTTTGTCGCCGTCTCTACCATCAGAAGTTCCAAGAGGCTGAGAGGAAGCTGAAGGATGAGGGTAGATCCCTTGAACGGTCCCTTGCAGACGCTGTGAACAGCTCAGCGTCAAGGATCTTTGCCTGCTTTGCCAGCCTGGGTCGCTTACAGCAGGCCGACAAAGGCCTTATTCGTGAGATGGTGTATCTCGCGTTTGGGATGGATGCCGCTGAGATGGAACAGTATATTCAGGAGCTTGAGCGGCGAAGCTCGAACAGTGGGACCGAATGAGAAGGGTCCATATGTTGGGCCTTGTCCAGGGGGCCGACGGTGGGGTAAGCACTTCTCCGGAGCTGGCCGGATAAAATGAAGGCGTTGGTATCAATAACTACAACTACCATTGATCCATAGTTTGGCAAATCTGTGCGTCCATCGACGCAACCACTGTACACCACTTTCTCGCGATGCCATTCATGGGCAGCTCAGGACTTAATAACTAAGTGCCTATGAGACGAGAATGAGATGCACTACATAGCTACACAGAGGTGGAGCGGCATTACCTGCAAGCCGCCGCAACAACCATCGTCACCTTGCCTAATCCAGAGACACAACTATCTTCCTCGCGGAGACCCCTTGCATTTGCAGGTCCATCGCTTTCTGAATCTTCTCGAGACCCTTCCCAACAACCAATGCCTCTGGCAGGGCGACAAAGTGCCCCTCCGCCAACGCCTGGGGCAAGAAATCCTTCCAGATACAGGTGATATGTCCATCCGGGTCGGCCACATCCCTGATATCAATGAACCTCACCTGCGCACCCGGGATTGCACTGGACGGTGGGTTCGCGGCTGCAATGAACCTGTGCGTCGTGTCGGCATGACGGTCCATCACCGCGGCAGACAGCTCGATGGAGCCCTCCCCAATAGCTAGCGCACCTGCCAGGGAGCGGCCGTCCAAAACACCGACAATCTTAACAGCCAGCTCCTGAGCATCTTCATGATAGTCAAACACGTGCCGCGCGCCTAGCTTCTTGACGTAATCAAAGTTTTTAAGCGACGCCGTCGAGATAACTTCATAACCCGCCGCCACAGCCAGTTGCACCCCATTGCTACCCACACTCGTCGCCCCGCCCGTGACAATCACCGCCCTCGGCTTCCCACCCGGGGCGCGGCGCGCCGGCACAGTCGGCATATCCAACCCCAAAAACTCCCCATGAAACAAGCCATATCCCGCGGTCGCCAACGCAAGCGGGATCACACAGGCCTGCTCAAAGCTCAAGCCCGCCGGCAGCGGCGCCGCCAAATGCTCACGCAGAACCGTATACAACTGGAAAGAGCCCTCGGCCGGGTTGTTGACGTCCTCCGCGATGGACATGGCGGTGCCGACGACGCGGTCGCCGACGCGGAAGCGTGGGGACGGGCCCGGGCCGACCTCGACGACTGTGCCGGCTACGTCGCCGCCCTGGATGAAGGGGTATTGGATGTGGGTCAGCAGCGCGTCGCCGAGCTGTTGCTTGACCCAGTCGACGGGGTTGATGGCCACGGCGGCGTTGCGGATGACGATCTGGCCTGGGCCGGGCGGGGTGTAAGGAGCGGGACCGACGGCTAGGGGGCGGGCTTTGGCGGCGGTGAGCCAGGCGGCTTGGTTTTGGGGAGACATGATGCTTTCGGGAAGGACTTTGGTGTTTTGGTGTTGAGTTTGGTGTGAGCGGAGGGAGGGCTCAAAGTGTTCGGCTGAGATGGTGGTCGACTTGTGGTGAGCTGTGATGGAATGGGAGTCGGGAATGGCTATGGCATGTGCGGCTTTTATATTTGAACTGAAGACGTCAATTGACTCCAGTGGGGGTTGCTTGAATGTGACCGACAAGAAGTTGTGCCGTCGGGGCCGGAATCCGCTTGCCAGAGCCAGGGTCGAAGTTGCCGAGACGGACTTGGGCCTGGCCCTTTGTCTTGGTTCTACCGCTCCCGCTTTGGGAGATACCATAATTCTGCGACCATTGGTCATCACCCTGAGACATACTACAGAACAACTGCGGACTTTTTTGGTTGTAGAAAGGCTGAGGCTCGGATCTGCCTGGTCTTTCCCTCCGCCCATTACCTATCTTTTGAGCCGGAGATATTCTGTGCCGGCAGGACCACCATCTGGAGAGTGGAGTCTTGACCCTCTCCAACACTGTTCTATTCTCGGATTCCAGTTTGGCCAGTTTCTTAGCTAATCGGAGTTTGAGACGATCTCCTCCAAAACAGCCTCATATCTCCTAGTGCCGCGACTGACATACTGAACATTCGACTTTGTCACCGGTGACGCTACAAGTTTTCTACACATTAGTCCAACCATTTTGACAACGTGCCACCCACCGAATAGGTAATGTCGAACATTTTTATTGATCACAGTACCATACTCTATTCTCTCTTGGGGGCGTTCTACTGATCACCAGTCCAAGCTAACTAATAGGATCATCTTGTCCAACGTAGTCCCCATACAAGCACACGACTAGTACCGCCCTATTCCACCTTACTAGTCCAGATCAGCCTCATAACCTTGCTGGTCAACTTCCTCCATCGAATGACTCGTCTCCAACTCCTTGTTACATGTAGCATTAACCCTAGCCCGCTCCCGCTCACTGCAGATGCGGAGACAAGAAATCAGGGCTACGGCAATGATCGCGACCGCAATGGCGGCGGTGACGGTGACAAGACTCACCAAAAAAACCGCCACGACGGCCGCGCCCGTCACAATGGCGTTGGTTGGAGCACCGGGTCTGAGCAAATATTTCACATCGTAACCATCGATGTTGAGGTCGATGTGGCTGTCGTCGGCGTTGTGAAGAGAGATGCCGAGACCGTTGGTGTGGTCTGGGCCGTTGACGTCGTCGGCTACATGATGGTGACTGTCGACTGCCGCGCCCTGTTGTAAATCGCGACGCTTGTGGCAGTTTGTCATGGTTGCCGTCTTGCTAACAACAAGATGAAAGGAAGGCAGCAGGTGACTTTGATTTGTGCTCTGCTCTAAGGATTTGTCTTGGCTTGGAGGAGCGTAAATGGACCATGTCGGGCTCTCCCAAGCAGAGATGTCCGGATTTCAGGGGTGGAGATTGTGTTAGCAGCGAAAGAAACCCAGATACTTCAATATATATACATTATTTCCTTGGGCAGCCAAACTGTATACCACCCAGCGTACCCTAGTTGAATCACACCAGTCCTCCTTGTTTGTGTGTGGAACAGGTCACTTTGTTATCCATCAGCACCATACAATATAAGAACTGCTTTGTTGTTCAACATATGCGAATAGCGGGGAGGGTCGACGCTTAGTTGAAAAGTCTACCTATCCATGTATGGGTGACCCCGGCAGATAGCTCTACTTAGCATATTCAGTCAGAATTCAAGTGTGTGTAGTTTTCTAACAATATCTAAAGCCACCCCTTACCGACGGGTTTCAAGCGCATTTGCGTCAGTTCCAACTTTTCAGCCATGGACCTGGCATCCCGAACAACCTCTGTTGGGCTGCACGTGGGTCATATGAAAGGATTGTGGTGCCTTCAGGGGGAAAACAAGACCTTGTGGACGACGGCAGTATGAGTCCAAGAACTCTATCTGCACCATGACAAGTAAATTAAAAGTCATGAATTCATGGCACGGCTACCGCTACCTAAGCTTGCCGCTTGTCACAAAGTGTCTGCGAACAAAATACCAACACTAGAGAGGTGCGTCCCACAACCCAATACCCTAAGCCCAACCAACCCGATACTCGGGCAACATCTCCTCAACGCTCACTCCCCAACCACCTTCTCCTTCTCCCAAAACACCTTCACCGCGTCACAAAACCGCTCTGCCCCCCTAGTATCACCCTGCTCCACCAACTGCCCCTCCAACCAGCCCATCGCCTTCTCCGCCACCATCTCCCACTCATCCCTCCGCTCCCCCAGCCGCCCCTCCAAAAACACCAACACCAGCGCGGTAGCCAGCACATCCGAGACCTCGCCCAGCCCCACAGCAGCAGCCGCCTTCTTCGCAACAACCCCCTCCGCTTCCCCGCCCAGCCCCACCAGCTTGAGCAACTGCTCCTCCCAGCGCCACGCCCCCTCAAACGACTGCAGCGCCACCAGCCGGTCCAGCTCATCCATATCCGCCTCGTGCGGGTGGGAGCCGTCGCGGTCAAAGTCGAGGGCGCTATCGGTGGAGTACGGGGTACCGTACGAAGCGGGCTGGGCGTACGCCTGTGCTTGCGCGTGCGCGACCACGGGGGTGGGAGCGAACTGGGCCTGGGCCTGGGCCATCACGGTCGTCGGATTGGCCAGGGCGTGCGCGCGGTGGGCTTGGCTTGCGGCGGTCAGACGTTCGCTGGTTGTGGGCACGCTGCGCCGTGGGGCGAGCTCGGTCAGCGGGAGCCGCGGAGCGCGGCCCGACTTCGGGGCCGCCGTGTCCATGGGTTGCGCGGCTCTTGGGCTGGCCACACCCCTGGCGAAGGACAGGTCCCTAATGCCGCTGGGGGCTGCCGGCGGCGGCGGTGGCGCGGCGCTATAGGAACTGCCGCCGCTGTCAAAAAGCGCGAAGCCCATGTCTTCTCCGCTTGAATCTGAATCGACGTCTATGGGTGTTGGGGTTAGCGATTGGGTGAGGTGGTTGGGTGAGCCCGCTAGCGTGGGTCGGGATCGGTGGGACTTACTCGCTGAGTACGATTCAGGAAGGGCTCGGTGCCGCCTGTTCCCCCCTCGGCCCAAACCAGACACATGACGGGTCCTTTTGCGAGGAGATGTTTCGTTGGTTGGAGACAGGGCTGGCTTTTCTGCCTCCTCTGGATCCTGACCCCCCTCGACCGCAACAAAGCTGCACCATTTTCCGCCAACTTGGTAAGTGACACCCAGCCGAACCGCCTCGCGCTCTACCATACCGCTGAAACGGCCGGGGTGTTGGTCCTTGAGCAGGGATCCGGCGGTATTCTTGGCGTGGTAGATCCAGCCACGACCCTCCTCCAGCTCCTTGACTGCCTTGCGGGCGGCAAGCTGATGGATAGTCTCGGACTTTTCTGCCAGCACGGTGACGGGAATCTCCAGCTCCACCGGTCCATGGGGGGAAGTGCCGCGGAGGATAACCGACCTGGGTTGCTTCTGGGTGGTCTCTGGAGAAAGGAGGAGGTACACACTCGTGCGGTTGAAGGGGAAGAGCGCCGGAATGTTAAACGGAGCCTGTAGGAACTTCGGCTCCGGGAGGGGCGGGACATGCGAGTACTTGCCGCCCGCAGAGGTGTCGAGGGAAGCGTCAGCCATATCAACGTCCGGGTTGGCTGCCTCGTCGAAGAGTGAAGTGGCCTTCTTGGGGGCTTCTTCCTTCTCGACGTCGCGTACGTCAAGTGTCATCCCGTCCATGACCTTTTCGACAATCTCAAAGTCGTCGTCAGTGTCAACCGCGTCGTTGGCATACTTGACTTCAAGCGTGTAGTCGTTGATGTGTGGCATCAAAGAGGCCTTCAGCATGCGGACGACCTTGCTGTTCATCTTCTCGTTGTCACCAACCGATTGAGAGAAGCCGTTGCCAGCCGCCGCAACACCTTCGATAAGGGCATGGCTAACGGCACTGCCGATGCCCAGGGTAAAGACGCGGATGTGGCCTTTGCTATCGGCCACCTGCTTGTTCAGCAATTCAAAGAGTGCCTTTTGGTCCCAGATCTCGCCGTCCGTGAGCAGGAAGACCTCCAGGTCCATATCAGCGTGGCGCCTTTTTATGACGTCTTCCATTGGGCTGTAGATATTCGTGCCGCCAAAATTGGCATCGAATTTGTTGACATAGTGCGAAGCCTTCTCGAGCGAGGATTGGTCGTAAGTTTGCGATCCCTCCTCAAAGAGAAACTCGTGGCGCGAGCCAAACGAACAGATGTTGAATTTGACCCCTACGGGGAGCGATTTGAGGAAGAGACGCAGGGCGGTCTGGAGATTCTTAATATTGGATCCCGTCATGGAACCGGATCGGTCACAGAGGAAGACGACCTCGGGCTTTGCGGAGGGAAGGTTGAATTTGGGGACAAGGGTGGCCATGAGCGCCCGGTGATTCGCAAGAGTCGGGTGTGTCTCGAGAACGGCGATTGGGTTGTCGGTGTTGGTAGCAACCACCTGGAGGACGAAGTCGTCGCCCAATTCCGTGGTTTCCAGGGCAAGGGTGGCCGACGCCTTCTGGAGAGACATGTCGGCACCACTAGCAGCCCCAGCGGAGGTGTTGCCCAACGTGACGGAGATGGGGTGCGAGGGAGACTGGATGCTTTTGACGTTGGACCTGTGAGGCATATCGACATCAACGGTTATGCTGATTCCCCCTTTCGTGTCGGCGGCGCTCGACAGCAGCTCGCCGGGGTAGTCGCCGTACCGGGGTGCGATTCCTGTTGGGATAGTGAAGCGGATCCCGTCGACCTCGGCATCCTGCTTTAGCTCACCGAGATATGAAATCTCGACTTTGAGAGTTGCATTTGGGGGACATTGCCGACCGTGGTGGTGAATACATCGCTTGCTTCCGGCAGCTGCTCCAAGAGGCCGGCAGTCTCACCGCGGTCGACTGCAGCCTGGTAGGTCTTCTTCGCCTCGGCGCGCTCCTTGACGACGCCGCGGATGACCCGGTCACCGTTGATGGTGCAAACAAAGCCGACAACGGACACGCCGTTATAGAGAGGGAAAGTGTATCTGAGCTCAGAGATGACTTCCGATCGAGGATTGACAAAGTTCTGGGTCAGGGTCGTCCGGCTAGCCGACGACACGATCTTGGTGTTAGCCGCGAGTGACAGCTGGGGCAGGTATTTGCGTTCCGGCCAATGTCGGGCGGGAACTTGAACAAGATAATAGAGTCCACAAACGTGGTTGTGGTAGGCCATCTTGGGTGTTTCTGTTCTTAAAGTTTTGTGGTGATATGGGAACAGTGATAAATGATCTGAAGGGTGATGACGTGCGGAGGATGATGTTCCCGAGGTTGACGAGGCTTGGGGTATTAAATAGATGAGGTAATGCGGCTGAATTGCGCTTCCGGTGTTTGCAAACCCAACAAACACAGAGCGGGGTGAAGGTGGAAGGAGTGTGAAAGAGACTGAGTCTGGACTCCGGAAAGGGCAGGAAAGAGCAGGTGACTCAGAGATGTTTGCTGTTTGATGATTTGTTGACTGAATTGGCAGTCGATATGATGACAAAAGTCCAAAATGGTTGAGGAATATGCAGCCATGAATACTTTATACCGCAACCCCTCCTCAACTTTCCATCATCGACGTCGTCAGGGAGCCCACAATGAGTCCACGAACAACCCTCAGCTTCAGAACATAACAGGGATTGAACAAGGTGGCGGTGTTGATCGAGCGAATAAAAGCACAGCAATCCGGCATGACCCCACCCTTTTTGGGCTCAAAGGATACAAAATGCCTGAATGCACAATTGAGCAAAACTCGCCAAACCACCACTCCTCGAGCCAAGCTCCTCAACTGTGTGGTGACTCGACAGGCAAACACGCATGATGGATATATTGGCTTTGCGCAGAACTCTGGATGCGCTGCTAGGCAGCTAGGCAACCAGGCAGCCAACAAGGTCAACCAACACCAACAACAGAGATAACCCCGCTCCGGTAAATCTTGTTGACTCACCGGGCAAGCAGACCGGGACGGGATGGGACGTCGTTGGTCTTCAAGCTTGGTAAATTGGCAAACTGGTTCGCCGAATAGGGTTAGGGTCATGACCAGCCCGATTCAGCACAGTTCGACCCCAAGTCCAATTACTTGATCTCCTTTTGATTTCCTTTTCTTGACTTCATCTCCTCGTTTGTTTCTTAATTCTTGATTTCTTGTCTTATTGTTCGGAGGGCCTTTTCGCTTAATTACTGTACCCGCTCCTGTCATTGTATTCGATGTCATTTGTTGCTTGATATTGATGTCGTTTCTCCATTTCTTTTCGTTGTTTCTTAGTTTCTTTGTATTTCTTTGGAATTTAGGTTTTTTTGGACCGCGGGTGGCCCCTGAACGTCGCCTAGCACTTGATGGTTGATCTCTCACCAAGTAAATACAGGTACGCTTCAAGTTTAAGACGGCGTTGGACCAGACCGAGCCCACACGTATGGTCTTTAGACAAGATTCGAGAGATTGTATTATTATAAGGTGCTGGCCTTCAGCTCGTCACGTTAGAATGATACACATTCCCAGTAAAGCGGGGTTCATTCACAGCACCTTCGGTAGTAACGGGCAATTGGATGAATACTTTACTTTGTCGCACGGCCCGTATGTTGGCATGCCGAGGTATTCCTGTGAGATATGCTAGCACAAGAGTGGTATCATCATGAGACCTTCCAGAACTGGCGTTTTCAAGATGCCTCCTTTATCTTTGTCTCAGATTTAAACAATGAAAAGGTCGTTTGAGAGAGGGGGCGATGCTGGAGTTCTTTGGTTGTGCAAGTGCAAATCTTAACATTGATATCATGTCCGTCAATTTGGGCGGCCGATCGATATTCGGCACTTTCTCTCCGTACTCGAGAAAACAAGCCGTGGAGTACATTACCTTCACAAATCCTCAACAGAGCCCCCCTTAAACGCCACGCGGAGTGAACATCGCCATAGTTTTGCCTAGCGGTAGCATGGCCGCACGCCAGGTCATCCAGCGCGGTGCGCCCGGCTCGACCAGCTTCAGGTCGTAGTTCATGATGATCTGCCCCACCACTACCTTCATGAAGGCAGAGGCGTAGTACCGTCCGGGGCTGTTGCATGTGATGTCAGTACGAGTACATACAGAACACACCCAACCCTCTTGGATGTGTTAGATACCCGGAATGAGAATAACGCACCAAGCCATACGTCCATATCCCCACATCAAAAAAGCGCTGTCTACGTCCGTTAGCTTAGCCGGTTGCTTTTCGCTTGCCCTTCCTGCCATGGGCCGTCCTCCTCCTGAGTGACCCCCCTCGAGCCTGTCCAGAACAGACGCCTCGACAAACCGGAACCCGTCAAACTGCTGCGCCGACGGCCCGTAGTGCGCCTCGCTGCGCATCAGCGCGCCCGAGGGACTGCACGCCCAGTCTCCTACGTTAAGGGCAGTGCCGTCCGAGAAGGTGAAAGGTTGTAGCGCGCGGCGGCGAGTGCTCACTTTACGGTGGTGTTTAGTACACGCCTTTTTATGACTATTGCTTCTCGGTGGTGGAGAAAGTCTCTTACTTGACTCGACGGGTGTGAGACGGGAAGACTCGCGCAAGAAGCTGTCGAGCAAGGGGAGGCCGTGGCCAGTACGCTCAAAATCCGCGTACTGGGATAGCAGTTCCGTCCGGATAGGGTCGATGTACTCTGGGTGGAGACAAAGGTCGTGGAGGGCGTAGACGATGGTCTTGGAAAAATGGGATAATAAGGGTTAGGATTATGCCCCGTCTAGAAGAAAAAGGGATAAAAGAAAGTGTGTGGGGGTGTGAACTCGCCGTGGTGAGGATGTGCACTGAGCCAAACCAAATGGCCATCAGCTCGTATACTACGCGCTCTGCAGTCCATCGGTTCTGCTTGGGAGCCGTATCGACGATCCATTGGATACAGTCGGCCTTTTATCAGTCAGTATGCGTTGCGGATATTCAATCAAGGGTTGCCACCGACCCGCTTAGGCACCTCGTGCCCTAGGTTCTTCAGATCTCTCTCTTGACAACGGAGCTGGGCGGCCGGTATCAAGTATTCGAAGAATTTCTTGTGGGCGTTAAGAAGGCAGCCAAGGATTCCTCCGACCACACTAGTAGTCTCTTAGATTGTGCTCACAAGGGCATAACGCCAGGTTGGAATCACTCACGGCCGTAAAGGTTTCGGCAACAGTTTGACTATTTCTGCAGTGAGCAACGTCTGCTCGACATACGGCAAGGCGCACGCCATAAACTCCTCGTTATTGGCTTGCAGGGTCTAAGGTTAGCGCCCGGCATATGTTGGAGGAGTACCTAGTAGATTCCAGGCAACGAACCTAATTCCTGTCCAAACAGGGCGAGTCCGTTCAGCTTTACCACGAGCTCGATCATCATGGGGTATATGGGAGAGTGTCGAACCCCTGAAAGCAATGTCTATATTCAGCAAAAGGACAGACCAAGACGCGTTGGGAACCATCCGCATACCATTGACCTCGGGATGCCTCTCGTGCAGCTCCGCAAATAGGGCCTTGGTTGTGAGGCTCAGGTCTGGCAGGATCTGGGGAAGATTGCCAGTCAAAAGCGTCCGGAGAGTGCGTACAAACCCGACGCCCTCCACTCCCCGCCGCTCAAACCAGTTGAATCCGTTCATGGTGTAAAGCGGCTGCAGCATCTACCAACGACAGGTTAGGTGTATGGCCACTACATTAGTCATTATTTTGAGTATTTGCTTACGTGTTTCGCTGCCCCATTGAGGGAGAGAACCGTGTCAGGAGCCGTGTCGATCTCCTTGATATGTTTCGGTGATGACACAAACAGATAGCGACAGTCGGGTGCGAGTACCTCGTAAGGTTCGCCATTTGACTAGATGGCGTATCTCGTTAGTAACTAGTTCAATGGAGTGGTTGTGCAAGATGTCTGGGCAGACATACTCTTTCATAACCTTCTCGGATGAGACGCGGACCGTTCAGGAGATACGACCAGGCAGAGGTCCGTTTGCGGATGTGTCGGATAACCCGGGATGGTATACGCGCTAGAGTAGAATAAACAAGCCAGAACGAAACAACACTGAGAAGAATGTTGATGGTGGCGACTGAGGAGTCCTTTATCAGGGACGCCTGAAGCTGGGAGATGCTGAGTTTGTCCATATTCAACATTGTCAGCCTAGTGTCTCTAGTATTAGCTGATTTACAGAAGTGTCTGACAATTTAGCCTTACAGAAATGATATGGCAACAAGATATATGCAAAACCCAAGTTCTTGGAACACTGGGCTGTGATTTAGCCTTGGGGCCTCAGACAACCCCAAAATACCACGTTCGTCCTGCGGCCCAGCACCGGGAAGTACTTTGTGCCCTTGCGGCGTAGAGTCTCAAACTGATGAAAGAAAACGCCTAGCTGGTAGGCCAATGAGCTTTGAGGTGTCTCAAGGATTTTGTCCGGCGGTTGGTAAGGAATGCCACGGCCCTGACATGTGCAGTGTGCCACGAAGTCTCAAGTGAAACCAACCTCATGGAGAACTTTTAATACCAGACTTGACGTTGGAGGGCTGCGCCACTTTAACGATCTCTTGGCCTGGACAGTAAGACTGAAGCTGGGTGACAGACAGTTCTCGCCTCCAGACCCGGCCGGCCTTTTGTGATACACTTATGAGGCCTTTTTGGCCGCTCATTGATGTTGGAGAGGAGTACAAGTAGGCGAGAGTAAAGTACCTTACCTAGTCAAGATATACTACGGTGCAACTGACTTATCAGGAGACCTGGTGTTTTGGAAAGAACTCAGGAGTGGAGAAACACCTGATCAATAAACAAAATATCGTCTAACTTGAGACGTGCCGTGTGAACTGTGCCGAGAAGGACCCCCGCGGACCCCAATGGACACACGGGTGGTTGGTGATACGGGCCGCGGTCGGCAAAAGGTCCTTATCATGCAAAGTTCGCATGTCAACTGTCAAATGCAGGTCAAGGACGGCGCTTCAATCACATTTCTCACCGATTACTTACGCAGTGCATCCCACCACTTCTACTGTGTAACGCCACCTCCTGGGCTCAAGACGGCAGACACGGCGTATGGCTGCATCGCCGTATGGCTGCATAATCGAAAACCAATTACTCCAAAGGCCTCATTGCGCCACTCAGAACTATTGACCACTGGTCCTCTCTGTGTAATACCAGCGCGTGCAATACCAGTAAGCAACCAGAGCCGTAAACAGGATATCTGGTTCGTGCGAGCATATTTGTGTCACTTCAGTCATCAGGTCCCTACTTCAACCCATTCTCCCCGACATTGGCCCACAATGACTTGATGAATCACACCGTACCAGCTCTCAGTTCTATCCCACTCGTTGTCTTGAGCGTGCAGACTGTGCACTATCTTCCCCTCGTAACCTAGGTTATTGCCACCATGTCCGAGTCTCAAGAGATCCTCACGACGACCGTGACAGCCGAGAGCTTTCTCGCGGCTGTCATCGTTTTGGTGGTTGTCCCATCCTTGTTCGTATTTGTCCGTGTAGTCAATAGCTACCACTATACGAAGGGCCTTTACGCCGATGATTGTAAGATACCTAGGACAAGGCTCGCCTGGGGCTGTTAGGATATACTGACAGACCGACACAGGGTTCTCCATCGTCGCTGTTGTTTTTCTAGGCATCATAGGTGCCCTGTATTATATCATGAGAACCAGCAAGTTATGACAAGCGCTCGAATAACTAGAAACTGACCATGTCCAGCGCTCAACGATCCCGCCGTGGGTTTTCTATACATGGGGCGAGTAAGTCATCTTCCCTCGCTGCCGATCTCCCTCAACCTAGCGTTACTGACACAGTATCTCCTTCCAGCTTATCACGTCGGTGGGGTTCATGGCTATATTCACGGTCTATTTTGCCAAGGTCCCAATCCTGCTTCTCTACCTACGCATCTTTGGCGTCCATAGGGGGGTGCGCATCGTGTCATGGACCTTGCTGACGGTGCCGCTCATAATGCTCGTGGGTGCCGCCATCTACGGTGCCGCCGTATGTAGCCCGGAGAACAAGACGCTGGACCTGGTTTGGCTGCAGGGCTGCATTCAGCCGTCATTACGCATCGGCGTGTGGAATGGGTCTGTTTCGGTCGTTGTCGACATTATCATCTTTGTCCTTCCTCTGCCCGTGATTGCCGGGTTGAACCTGAACCGGAAGAAGAAGGTTGCATTGGCCATGGTGTTTCTGGCGGCTTTTCTTGGAATCGCTGCAAGTGGTGTGACGCTTTACTTTCG
Source organism: Chaetomium olivaceum (assembly GCA_039881045.1). Lineage (NCBI taxonomy): Eukaryota > Fungi > Ascomycota > Sordariomycetes > Sordariales > Chaetomiaceae > Chaetomium > Chaetomium olivaceum. The sequence continues at coordinate 683,354 of JAYWVB010000012.1, forward strand.
AGGAGTTGCTCTCGCTGGTCGGGGTTCTTCGGGAGCCGAAGTTGGTCAAATGCTGGGCCAGTAAGTCATTTCAGCCTGCTTTGCATCATCACTCATGAACTGAACTGACGCCCGCCTTCGCCACAGGATCATCGAGTGCTCCATTGCCATCATTGTTGGCTGCGCACCCGCGCTCCGCTCGTTTTGGACGGGACATATCACCCAACTGGCCATCTACTCGAGGCTTCAGTCTGCATTCTCGACCACAAGATCCAAAAGGTCCCAGGCCTCGATGGGCTCCAAGGCGCCATCTGCGGGGGCCAGTTCTGAGCATATTGTCAAGGGGCATGACTTTGTGGCACTCAACGAGATCAGGGTAACCAGAGACACGGAGGTCCTAGTCACGAACGAGGAATTTCAGCGGCGCTGGTGATGCGGCTGTGACTGTATCTACAAATCTAGCTCGTGTACCTTGTTTACAGATCTTACTAATAAAGAAACAAAACTGACTTATTCGCTCTGGTTCCTTGGTGTTGATAATTAGGTAGGAATCAGCCTATCAGATTAATGGAGGGTGAAATGGGATGGGACGCGGGTTTGGAGTTCCTTGCGTCAAGTTCTTGGCGCGATGGCCTCATATGAATGGCGTTGCCAGTTGCATGCATCATGATGCATGTGCCTTGATTGGAATCATCCGCGGAACTGGAATTGAATCTACAGCTAGTTAACTGTTGTCCTTCCTGTGAACCACCATGGTCCATGATTTCCCTCCAGACGAAACACAATGTGAGATGTCGGCACCATCAGAACAAAAGGGGCAGATTTGACCAGTTTAGCCATATTAATTTCTTTGCTCCAAGGGATTGCCCCGGTACGGCGTAGTTGATATCACTGATATTCGTTCTCTGCAGTCTGACTGTTCAGGCAGTCCTCAACATGGCCTGTCAGGGGGTTGGGGGGGCCAAGCCGAAGCACATCGGTTTCCAAATACGTGTTCCTGTAAAACCTGGGATGCAGCCGGGCTGTGTGATATACTGTACAAAGTGCCTTACATACAACCAACAGACGCCAAGACATGCATGCGTAATGCCCAACAAGTGCATCTTACACAGTATACACGGGATGTTGAGGAGAGCCCTCGGCAGCAAAAGCAGTACGTGGCACAGCAGCTCATCCCGCCGTCGTTTGGCCGCAACCACCAATGAAAACGGTTCTCTCAATGGCGACAGGTGTCACTTTTTCATGGCACTTACTGAGCGCCGCCCCTCGCCCCCACATCCTCACAGCTCGCTCTCTCCGAGGTCACTGATTACCTACTATCATCACCATCACCCTCACAACTCGCTCCTACTCACTGCGTCACTACACTCACCGCTCACCAACAGACAACCCACAACAATGGCATCCTCAATTAATTCCCCAGGCACTCCCTCCTCCTCCTCCTCCTCCTCCGGAAACACCCAAACCAACCTCAAAATCCTCAACGCCGCCCTCTTTCGCATGGGCACCAAGTCCATGGCACATGCCTACCAAATCCTTGGCTTCAAGACCCACCACGGCCTCCTCGAAGACGTGACCAAGTCCCCCTGGACCCAAATCGAGCACGCCGCCGAAGCCACCTGGCCACACGTTCCCTCGGCGCGCCCGCGCCCTCCTTTCACCAGGGCGGATTGGGACGCGCTCTGGGGTAGTTATGACGTGGTGACGGACCTGGCATCCCCTTTTGCGGTGGAGCTGGTTCAGGCATACCCCGAGGCGAAGGTCGTGGTGGTGCAGAGGGACTTTGAAAAGTGGTGGCCTAGTTTTCGGGATGAGGTGTTGGATAGGGTGATGATTCAGCCTATGGCGACGGTGAATGGGTGGATTGGGTGGCATGTCATGGGAATTCGGGCGGTGCAGGCTATGCGGAAGGTGCATTTTGGGTTGTTTGGGGCGAAGACGAGGCCGGAGATTGAGGAGAATGCGCGGAGGACATATGAAGAGTATTTCAAGGAGATTAGGAGATTTGTGCCGGAGGAGAGGAGGCTGGAGTACAAGATGGGGGACGGCTGGGAGCCGCTGTGCGAGTTTCTGGGGGTGCCGGTGCCAGATGTGCCGTTTCCGAGGGCGAATGAGCAAGAGGCGCATCAGGAGGAGGTGAAGAGGAGATTAGGCAATTTTTATGGGAGCACGGTGAGGTTGCTTCTGCCATGGGTGGTTGGGTCTATAGCTGTGTTGGTGGGTTGGTGGTGGTATTAGCGGACATGATGAAATAGACAGAACGTAGCGGTCGAGTAGATAAGCAATGGTATATCATTTCTTGCTGCCTGCCGAGAGCATCTCCATATCCAACTCGACCCGCGTTTGATTTTCTAGCTACTATGCGGAAACTTGTAGCTTGTCTCTGCCTTGAAACAGCTCAGCCATAGCGGCATTTGCATTCGCACCACGAGTGGCCCGCATCACTGGTGTAGCACTAGGTACGTTCCAATCGGCGTCATTAGCAAGCTATGGCGGTTGGTTTAAGAGGGGTGAGAAAAGACTCAATCGAGAAATGGAGATCAAAAATCTCTTTGTCGTAGTGCTTGGGTGACAGAATTGGTAGAAGGAACCTACGTATGAGCCGCCACAGTGCAGATAACCGTTGCAACCAGCACTCTTGCAGCAAGAGGTCACACAGTCTATCACCTCACATCTCAGCAAATGCCTCCTAGCGGCTCGTAGTTGTATGCGATAAATGCAGTAGCGGTTCACTTACCGACGTTGCAACCACGTTTATTCTACATTGTCATGTCAGTTACTATACTGATCGTATCGTCAAAGCACCCGGCCTTCGGTTTATTTTGTGCAGACATAGATGGGCATAAACAGACTTACAAGAGCGGCATCCGCAGGAGACTCGGGTTCTCTAGCCGGTTGAGGCAGGGCGGCGACAACGCCAGCGAGGACAGCTAGGACGGTGAAGAATCGCATCTTGATTTACGGGTTAGGTTTGGCGTAGAGTTGAAGTTTCCAGATCAAACAGTAAACCCCAGGCCTCCCATGACACCTTCTTTATAGCACTCCATCCGCCTCCCTCCTCTTCCATTACCAAACTATTACAACATTTGCTGACTTACGGACCTCAACCTCAACCCGCAGCACCACACCCACACCCTGACACAACCCACGAAAAAGAAAACTATGCACAAATGCGGGGTTCCGGCCTTTAACCCATTGGCGCGTCTATAGTTCCCTCTGTGCGTAGATAGTTGTGTGGTTACTTTGTCGCCCCTACTATGTCGGATGTGGTCTAGCAGCCCCTCTACCGGCCCGACAATCGTCCCGGGCTTATTTCCAGGGAGACGAGTACCGTTCAGCTAGCTGCAACCCGAACCAGAAACTGTTATTCAATGTCTTCCCCGCACCTTTGACTCTGGTTCTTGAACATTGGACAAGGTATGGCAACATGCTGAGGCAGTGTCAATGCAGCATGTGATTGATGGAGGCGGGCCGGTGTGTGCATCTTCAGAGTTCAATATTGCAACATGGCGATGCAACCCGATCTTCAGTGGATCTTTATTGTCAAGAGGGTCGATTGGCAGGCTTTTATTTGTTAACGCTTTCCATATTTCTGCGTAGGCCTCTCCTCCGAAGTGTGGGTCCAAAAGCTGGCGGAAAGTAGGTATTCCGTTGCCCGACTCGCCTCCATGATAGCTGAGCCGAAAAGGAAGTAGTTACCTAGGTAGGCTAAGGAAGATACCTTAGGTAGGTACCCAGCTAAGGTATGATATCGTCACCCAGGGAAGACTGAACAACACGCCGAAATCCGACAAGCATGCCAAGGCCGTTCTGGCTTACGACAAAAGCACATATATTGTTTGGCGTGATGATCAAGCGAAAATGTAGCAGTTCTGGCACCATGAGAAGGCAATTGTATTAGACTACAATTTTTTTAGGAGATACAGATGAGGGTCCCCTTGAGGCTCAAACAAGTTTGCTTTGCTCCTGTTGCGGTTACCCTGCGTGGGCGATGGTAAACGAGACTGCAAGGCCTGTCAACTGATAAGTCCGACTCAATCGAACTCGGTAACTCGGGGGATCCACAACCAGCAGCGCTGCTGACCTTGACACTGCAACCATCCATGAGCTGGCCCTTGATGGTGCATTGACCATGTGACCAAATCACGTACTGCGCAGCTCTACCGTGGTCTTGGAGTCGGTGGTCATCTTGTGCGCAGGAAGGGTCCTGGACATATTACTCTTGGGCTCAGACTGCTGAACGTCGAAATTTCCCACAGTGGAACTGTGAGCAGTGAGGAAGCAACCATGGATTTCTATAGTCATGTCAGAGATAGATCCATAAAGATGTTTGGCGACAATGGTAAAATATCGCTTACCCATGAACGTGGTAGCAAAGACTGCAAGAGAGAGCTTCATTTGAGAGAAAGGGCCTTCGATATGGAAATTCTGATGAGCTGTCCAAAGATTGTTACAGTGTAGAGCCTTCGGAATTGGGGGGTTAAAATCATCACATTATCCTGAGGTAAACAGGTAAATGTCATCTATACAACCAGGTACCTATGCCATACGCCCTTGACACTTCCTCCGGCCCCAACAAAGGGAGAGTATTCCTCGACCGAATCTAGGCTGACCCGTACTTACCCTCAAGGTAACAGCGCGTGTTGTCCGCAGCACCTGGCTATTTGGTATGTCAATGTAATCTTCAGGCACGGGTGTCAGCTGCCGACAATGCACTGGGCCTCTTCCACGCAGAGCGGGTTTTGGAGCAAGGAGGTTGGAATGGGTTTTGCGGGGCATTATTTTGACCGAACAGCTCGAAACAGTTTCAGGCGTCAAGGCGGAACCCGCAACTCGGAGAACCAAAGAGCGCGTTGATTGGCCTTTTCTTGCTTCGAAATTCCATGAACCGTGTGTCTTTTTGATACCGGTCAAAGAATTTACATTAGGGACAGTGCTTAAAGGGAGGGATCGGTGGATCTGTCGCTTCCATCAGGACAAACGACCCTTCAGCTCGTTGGAATTTATTATCGTTGTTCTTCACTCCCTTTCTGGGATGTGCCGCTCCAAGCATTAACGGCCCCACGGACCTGGGAAAGGGGCCAACGATCCCTAGCCGAGTCCCCGCACACTTGGGACGAGAGACGTTTCCACCGCGTCGATGTGAGGGTTCCAAGCTCGAAGCGTACTAAATCCCTAACCCACCCTAAGCATCAGAGCGTTGCTGGTGAATAGCCTTCGACACAAGAATCCCCCCAGCTTGTTCTCGCAGCTCCAATAGAGCGTCTTCCGAGCTCGGGCTGCGCACGGCCTCGACCTTGTTCACAATCTTGGCCGACGACGATGCGCTGTGGTTGGGGAACGAGAGCTGCCACTTGTTGTTATGGTTGTTACTGCTGCTGGTGGCCGTGCGCGGGTTGCTCCGGAGGCTGCCGGCCGACTTGGTGCCGCTGCGGAGCGAGAACTTGCTCGCAAAATCCTGCAGGGCCTCGAGCGACAAGCCGGCGAAGAGGGGCCTTAATGTGGGTAGGCAGGCGCTGATGACGGCGACGGAAGCTTCGATTACGGTCCAGTAGAGTGTCGGCGCGATGTTGACTGTTGGTAGTTTGTGTGGTTAGGATTATGTGGTTGATAGGTCGGGTCGTCAGTAATGCATACCTGTGATGTCCATGGCGTTGGCGTAGCTGTCCGACGACAAGAAGAAGAAGTATATTCTTGCGATGCTGATGCCGACGACGCTAGATTAGGCAGACACCCTCAAGTTAGCCTCCGCTTCACACAATCTGAGCTCCCAGAATAACAGAAGGTAACTTACAAGGCGCCCAACAAAAAGATAGCGCTGACGGCAACCTTTTGTCTTAGGGGCATATGCAGGCGCCAGACAAATGGTATCGGGACGGCTAGGATGGCCGTGTCCATAATCATGTTGCTGATAGCCGTGGCCCAGAACATCGGGAGGTAGTTGTAGCATACGGCCTGGTGGTCAGGGGTTCCGAATAGCGTTTTCCATACCATGGGAATGGGCATGCATTCGAAGAGAGTGGCGAAGAAGAAGGCAACTCCCCAAGCTGCCACGGCTGCGAGCAAGGTAGTGCTGATGATGGAAAATACCTCGCCCTTGAAGATGCGGCGGTAGAAGACAACGATTGAGAGCTTGGTGAAGACGAGTGATAAGACGGAAAGCAGTTGAGTCGCAAATTCGGTCTGGTGCGGAATCGAGAGTTAGTTGTATTGTATTGTTTTAAGCCGCTTGTTTGGCCAATGACATGCCTGCAAAAAAATGGTCAGGGTGTGGTCAAACACGATGTTGCCAGCATCGTCCATGTGTATGTGACCCCCTAAATTTCCTAAAGCAACAGCTGGAGTCCATAGCGGTTAGCTAAGGTTTGACGAGCTTAAACAGCTTACACCAACACCAGGATACGCCAAAACGTACCGACAATATTATTGATACTGAGTGCCACGCTAAAAAACTGAAAGTCGGATATATTAGAACGTAATTGTCATGCATCACTTTCGTTGTTGACCTACCAGGCCGGGGAGAATCAGGTAGTCATCGGCATGAAGGCCGCTGTGTCTGACGGCGCGAGCCCAAAACCTGAGGGCCACTGCAACGATTGGTAGCACCGTAAACACAGCGCACACAATGGCGATGTTGGTGCTGAGAGACAACGCCATAACGGCAGCCTTGCTTGTTGGCAACAAAGATCAGCGCCGTGCACTGTGCGGGCATGGAGTTTGAGGAACTGTCATGGAAGCCAACAGGGTTTGGCCGGAAAATAAAACGAAGGTTTTGGATCATGCTGAGGCGCTCCGGGCGAGCCGACATTCGATACATGTATGGCTGACGTCTCCGTTCTTCGGCGTGCCGCGTTTTTGAATAACTCGGAGTTCATATTGGTTGCAGCCATCCTGCAGCCAGAAGGCAAAGTTAAACAGTGGTGGGGGGCCATTGGGGGCTGAGACCAGAGCTGCTGGACCCGACGCGGTTCGGGTCTGGTTCCCCGCCCGCATGCGCTGTGCCCGAGGGGCACAAGTACCGTACAAGGCAGGCAGGTTATGGGCCGGTCTGGCTACTCCAACATCCTGTTGGTTGGCACTGCACGCTGAGTAAGGTGACATTGAATTTGATGTTTGCTTCCAGTGAGACATGCCCAAGCTGGACGCATCCAGCCATCATCTCACCACTTTCTCAAATCTCTCACACGCATTAATTACCTTAAGCTTTTCGGATCTCTCAGACAGAGTACTGCCAATTCTTGCTTGAGCTCCCACCAGAACACACAGACCGAAATTCCTTTTCAGCATGGCTTCCCCTGAACCACACATTGTCGAATTGGCCAAGAGAATTGCCGCAAATACTGAAAAGCTGCAGAGCTACTTGACCTCCCATGATCTCCCCACACCATCTTTTGATCTCGGCGGACCCAAGGACACCTTGGTTCCAAAAACAGAAACAGACACTGAGGCAGCTCGCGTGGCCATTGTCGATGACACCGAGGAGTTGCGTCGTCTGGTTCTCGGACCTCGCGAGTACCTCATGAGCTATACAGTCAGTTCATTGTAATTTTTAGTGCGAGGTGTCCCCTGTCTCATGCGAAACACAGCACAACGAGCTCCTCAGCCAGCAAGCCATCGCACGGTTTCGCCTTGCGCACGCCTTCGCCCCCGGTGCTGAGGCGTCGTTTGCGGACATCGCGGCGGCCACCGGGCTGCCAGAAATCAACGTCCGCCAAATCATCCGCCATGCTATCGTCAAGGACATTTTTGTAGAACCCCGCCCCGGCGTCGTCTCACAATGCCGTATCGCGCCTGCTAGCAGAGGACCCGGTCATTCACGACTGGGTGGGCGCAAGCAACGACGACCTATGGCAGGGCGCGGCGCAAACTTGTAATGCGTTGGAGAAGTATCCGGGGTCGCAGGAGCCTAATGAGACGGTATGTTGTATTAGATGGGAGTAGTACGTTGACACGCCAAGTTGCTGATCAGAGTTGCCATGTTGTAGGGCTTCGCCTTGGCGAATAACACCAATGCTACGGCGTACCAGGTGTTCTCCCAGTTCCCGGAGCGCGCCCGCCGGTTTGGAAATGCCATGCGGTCCTTCACCGAGGGCACCGGTTTTGAGCTCAGCCATGTTGTTGACAACTTCCCCTGGGGTGAGCTCGGGAACGGAACCGTCGTCGACGTAGGTTTCCATTTTACTTTGCATGTCCATCTCACCATATCAAAACTGACAAGAAATACCACAGGTCGGTGGATCACAGGGGTTTGCCTGCTTTGCCATTGCCCGCCAATTTCCCGCCCTCTCCTTTGTCGTCCAGGATCTCGAACCCGTCATCCAGGCGGCCGAGAAGGAGGCCCCCGCCGATTTGGCAGAACGCGTCCGATTCATGACGCACGATTTCCTCCTCGAGGACCAGCCCATCCAAGGGGGGGACGTTTACTTCTTCCGCTGGATTCTGCACAACTGGTCCGACAAGTACTGCGTCAAGATACTGCGTGGCCTGATCCCCGCGCTCAAGCCGGGGGCTAAGATTGTCTTGAATGATAATGTTCTGCCTCAGCCTGGCGTCTTGTCCCGGTGGCAAGAGAACCGATTACGGTATGTTTCTTTCTTTCTTTCCTCTCTCTCTCTGTTGTTCTTTGTCGTTTTCCTTTTGTGTATTATCGCGAAAGCAGTTCCCAAGCTAATGACGATTTCATAGGTCAATGGACCTCTGCATGACAGAATTACAGAACTCCCATGAGCGGGAGCTGGACGATTGGGCCAAGGTGTTCGAGCTCGCAGACCCCCGATTCGAGTTCAAGGGGGGGCAGCAGCCTGCCGGTTCGAACTTGTGGCTGATGGTGGCGGAGTGGAAAGGTTAAGAGCCGGGCCGATAACCGGTCGATCGTCTTACACGACTACATATCATAGCTTTATTGGGAAAGTGGTTTTACTTTGGCTTTCTCTCCGTGCGGCGCAGACAAGGCATGATTCGACACCACAGTCCTGCAAACCCCCTATTCGTCACCGAATGTGTAACGGCACTGGCGGAAAATGATCAATGCATATGCCCACACGTCCTCCGCTGCTGGATCCTACCGCGCAGAGCGCCACAATTCGGCTTCCATTTGACCAGAAAGTGCTCCCCCACGGGGGAAGTGGGGGTAAGTAATGCATCGGGCTGCGCCTCTTCTCACTAAGCGCCGGCCGCCCTACATACTTGGCTGAGACATCCGACATATCCTTGACGAATCGTTGGACATGATACACATTATCACACCCACCGCGGACTTTACCGTATGGTGTAACCGCTCACAGTGGTCAGCCCCAAGTGCCCTCCAACTGCCGTTAGGGGTGAGATTTATGCGGCACGATCCGCAGCTCAGCGGGTCAATCAGCCTTCATTAGGTGAGTGTCACGAACCTCTGGCTTTGGCGAACCTATCGGGTCTGATCCATGCAGGGAGTCAGGGCTTTTTGACGCCGAGTTACCCACATGCACACGAACCACCGAACCGAGCCGAACTCCTGACACAGTGTATGTACTTGTATGCAGCTCAACGGCATGCCATCATCCCAAACCCGGTGAGTGCCGAAGGCAACAACGGCCCTCTTGCACGTGAAATCTGAATCCTCTTGCGGCATGGGCTGGCCGTGTATTCAGTCGTTGCTCGAGAAGGTCCGAACATACCCTTCAGCATTCAAACCTGTGCCTGCATCCAAATCACTTGAGGTTTGAAGCTGTCCGCTTCTTTGTAACGTCTCTGTACTACAAAAAGTAGTACCTTAAACACAATTCCAAGAACTTCCGAACCAAAGTCGACCATGTCAAACAAAATCACTTACAAGCCCGTTCATACGCGAGATACCACCGAAGATGACGAGTACGACAATTCACCGCTGCTGATCCCGCCTCAAGAAAAACGAAGATCGCAAGACAGGCAATACTCAACAACGCGTTTACTTACTACGCTTGTGTTTGTGGCCGCTGCCGTAGCTCTAATGTCGGGAACGGCAGGTTTCCTATGGGGACGCCACACTGAGAGAGACCGTGCTGAGTCGGACTGGTTTTGTATGTCCACATCGTGTCGAATCCCTTTCGCATCCCCTCCTACCCAATAACAGCTCCCGTTAAGCTGGTATGTAAATAAACGATACTAATATTAAACTTGGATGTACAAGCACCTCCGGGCCGGATCGATCATACTTTCAAATACCGGTGGCAGTTTTCGGCGAGACCCAGTAATAATGAATCACAGATTTGGTGGAACAAGGTGTTTCCAAGTAAGCGCCCTGTAGTTTACTCTAATGCTTTATCTTGTTTACTAACACAGAACCACGTTTGCAGAAGGTCGGGGTTTCATCCAACACCCGGAGATATCTCCCGTGCCCCACGGCCTTGCCGTGTTCCATCAACTCCACTGTCTTGTAAGTAAACATGAACGTAGCCAAACAGGGAGTAGTCTCAACGCGCTAACATCTTGACACAGGATGCCATCCGTCATGGGTACTATGCAGCCGTAGATGGAACCGAGCCGGTACACTTCGCGAAGCCCGGCCACATCCGCCACTGCATCGACTATCTCCGGCAATCCATCATGTGTAATGCCGACACCAACCTGGAGCCTATTGACCCCGACCTTAACGGGGTTACTGGGTGGGGATTTCCAAGGAAGTGTCGGGATATTGTACAGCTCATAGGTTGGGCCCAGAAGTGGAGGACACACAATCAGACTGGCCATCACTGAGCAGTGATGTATACGTGTATATTATGAAGAACATACAGTTTGAGAGTTGAAACGTTACAGCGATTCAATGCTTGTTCATTCCCATGGAGTTCAGATGTCATTGCCGCCCCACTGCACCACCACCAACATGTTCTGGAGCAAGCAAATGGGGATCAAACAAGTCCACACGACGCGACCTTGCCCATGTCTGGATGCTGTCCCACTTAACACATCGGTGCAAAGCCCCCTCCTTTGTCGTCGGTTCGATGGCATGCCCCTGAGCATCGTGCAGCCACTTGAAGGACGTCACTGTGGGATCTCCATGGCACATGGAAGCCTGACGGAGAAACTCGAGGCAGTGTTCTAGAGCGCGTGGGTACAATCAGCTACTAGTTATCACGGGATAGTTAAGTCTCGTGACCGTCTCGGGATGCTTAACTCACCGGCGTGCGTCATGCGCTCATTGAACTCGAGTTCGGTCTGGTTTGGGTAGTAGTACTCCCGGTAGAACCACTTTCGCAGCCGCTTCTAAAACATTGATAAGGTTGTCAGTTACTCGAGGCATATCGTCAACCAGCTTAGTGGTATGTGAATGTGGGAATCTTACCACACAGTGAAGTTCGTGATAAACACCTAGAACCGCCAACGACCCCGATCCGTCCCTCATTGTCAAGGAAGTCTCGTTGAGTTTGTCCATCTCGTCGGGGTACAATTTGATATTGGTGCCTGTACACTCATGTATGGAACGTTAGGGGCTACCCGTTTCGTTTCCGTTTAGGCACTAGGTTTGGCTTACCATCCATGAGATTCTTCCAGGCAGACTCCGACTCTGGCCTTGGATAACCGGAATAGATGCTCCCCTCTGCCAGCCCATCGACCGATCTCGTTTCATATTCGATAACCTTTTCAACCGGAGCTAGAAAACAGTCAGCCACTGCAGTTTGCCGCTCCATGGATAGACGACTGGGTTATACTATCTGACATACAATAGAGGGATAGATCGTGCAGCGATGGGGCTCCACATTCACGTTTCCTCAAGGTAAAGATAACGAAGAGGAGCGTATAACAGAAAATGACGGCGCCATGGAGCGCAAGGTATCCGAACCCCCGCCATCGATTTGCCTGCCTGGAGGGCAAAGACAATGACTCTTTTTCCGCATCAGACGTGTTGTCTGCTCCAAAAATAAAAGGGGCCGACTCTTCCCCTGGACTTTCGGAACTACGACGCTCGTTGGGTAAAGCCATGGTCCGGTGCCCCGTGCAGAATCAGTTCAACTGTTGGTTGTCTTCCATCAAGCGGTGCGTTCGGTAAGTCTTTCAAAAACCAAATCCGCAAGTTTTGTTGATGATGAGTGAGCCCATCGAATTTGCCTGGATCGATATGCCCCGTAACCGGTACCGCCGAGTCAGTTTACCGCCCGTGGCCGCCTGACTACCGACTACGCCACCTGCGCCGCATTCTGTTCTGATCTTCTTTTCGTCTCAAGTATCTCCCATCTTTTTCACACTGTGTGCCACGCCCCATCCCACTCCCCGAGTCCTGCATGTCGTGCAATACCAACCAACACGCAGAAGGGCACCGCCTCGAGAGCAATCCTCCACCAGCCAGTCAAGGCGCACTTCTCGAATATCATTGGTCTGCTGTTGAACAAGAATGCAAACATGATTCGTGGCGCAGCCCAATTAGGCTTGCAACTGCCGTGACTTTCGCGCCTCATAGGGCTGTTGTGTGATACCAGGCCGGATGCATGTAGCGCTCCTCGTCAAGGAGGTAAGGCAACCAGCTGATCACCACCAGAGCCAACTTCGAGTCACTGCAGCTTACTCGGAACCAACGGTTCTCGGTCCGTTTCCGCGCCAAGTGCCGAGGCCAATGGGGGCCGCCGGACTGGGTGAGATTTATACGCCAACTTCCCCTGGGATCACTACCAATCCCAGTCCCAGAACACCTCAGGCTATCTTTCTGCCAGAACCTCCCTCTCTGTCTTCCAGTATCAACTCCAACCACAACACCCCATCTCTTCAGTCAACAAAAAACAAACCATTACCATGCGCCCCTTTACAACCTTCCTTCTCACCCTCCTCACCCCCGCCGCACTGGGTCTCGCGGTGCCTTCACCCAAGAATGCCGCGGAGGGTACGTCCACCCCTCGTACCTCATACCTAAACTACGTTCACGATGTCTATAAACCAATGTGCTAACACCACCACCACCTTCTAGTCCGCAGCACCGGCGCCACCGCCGTGGGCGATCGCCGCAGCCCGTCGGTAGAAGGAGCCGGCAAGTCCGGCGGCGATGACGATGACGCGATCGCCTATGCGTGGTACGACGAGGACGAGAAGACTGCTTGAGCTGGCTACCTTGCCTTACCTGACTCGGTAGATGGGGGTTGATTTGTTTCCGGATACCTGGTTGTGGTGGCGGTGGTAGGTAGCACGGTAGGGTAGGGTGGGTTTAATAAGAGATGGTGTTAAGGATGATCCCGCGTGGTAAGGTAGATGGTGATAGCAAGATATAGAAACTGGAAGAGCCGCGTTCATATTGTATCAACCATATCATTCCGTGGTTGTAGGTTGTGTACCGGAATGGTATCGTATTGCTGCTGTAACAAGTATGTAAACCCGAGGGAAATAACAAACCCCCTTGCCGCTCTCGGGATGTGCCGAGGTGGATACTCGCCCCCATACGAAGCGTATAGCTTTATACACTGGCGGCATTAGCCTAAGTCCCATGCTCTGCCCTTGTCAACATGTTAAATCTTGCCGTGGCCACGGTTTACCGTTTGCATGTCCGTAGTAGTATACCACCAAGATCGATCCAAGTGGTCTCGGGAAAGGTGCTGAATAAAGTCAGTATCCAAGGAGGCTCTCAGCTATCCGCGAAGGCGAACGGGCAACATATTGAGAATTGAGTTGGCCGTGGCATGTAGATAGAGGATAGTATGATTGCAATATGGACAACCACCAAACCCCCATCCCGCTCCATCGATTCCTCTCTATTGGTATCCCAATCCAACCACCAATATGCCATCATATCTGTCAAACTCCCGATCCGATAACGCAACATCCATTCCGCGTAGATTACGGTTATCATAGTTTCCCCCGGCAACCACGACCATTAAGACCACATACATGCCCAACAGTCATCCAGCCACCCAACTTGATCAAGGCTTGCGTATCCTCACCAACGCCAAGAAATAATCCTCTAAGGGTAGCAAATTCAGCAAGAAGTCGTTAAAGTTCCAGGCAATCAGGCAGGCAATGGCGCCCGCCACCGCATCGAGGATGTAATGGTTTGCCGTCGCAACAATGGCAGTCAGGATGATCGCAGGGTAGATCATGCCAACGCCAACGACGGCAAGGCGCCTCCAGCCGAGCCGGCCGTGCTTCCTCAGGGGTACGGCGGCGATGGTCAAGCCGACCAGAAAGGAGTAGCCAAAGTGAAGCGAAGGCATGGCAGCTGAATGGGAGGTCGGTTAGTCAGTCAACTCCTACAGAACGAGAAACCAACTATTGGGAACTCACCATATTGGTTGCAGAACCGGTTCGTCGTCCAAACACTGCTGTCGCCGTCCGCACCATGGACGGTATCCACAAACCCAAAGCTCTTGGCTTCCTGTGCGTACTCGCCCATGTAGGTTGGATCACTCAGCAGCCGCGGCGGCATGCACGGCCAGAGGGTGAAGACGATGAAGGCGAGCAGGTTGCACATGGCCATGGTCCTCCTCCTCCGCTCGAAGATGGCCGGCCCAAAAGGCGGCGCAAGCTCCCTCCAGTTCTCAAGCACCGACTCCCTTCCGTGTTCTTCCTGCAGCTTGTGCCGTGGCCTCGCGGTCGTGATGTGATAGAGCACGATCAGGTAGAGGATGGTACCGGGGATGTGAATAAACGAGTACGTCTTGTTTGTCCACCGCATGAGCGTAGGTCGCTGAAGGAACCATTGCTGCACGGTGGGCTCGACGAATATACCCAACGCCTGTTCCAGGCGGACAACCTGAAGCCCATGCACACGGGCAGTATCGACGGTATCTTCCTGGAGTGTTACGGCAGTGAAGGCGCGTCCAAGTTGATATACCTAGAACTGTGTGAGCAACAAGCTAACTCAAAGCCGTAGGGTAACGATGATGGGACGGGTTGCGGAACAACATACCCAGTATATAAGAGCCCAGTACCAGACCTCGGCGAGGAATGGGAAGCGTTGAAGTACCCTACTCAGGAAGCGGTCTCGGAAGATGTCCGTATTGGGCGTTGTCACTTCTTTCTCCCAGCCCATGAAGCGGAGCCTCCGTTTCTGCCACTTTGAAGTCGATTCACTGTTGGTAGATAGGTCCTCTGCGAGGGTGCTGCTCGAGGAGCTACTAGACCGGCTCAGTGATGGGGGTAATAAGGTACGATCGTCCTCTTTGCTTCTTCTGCCTGTCTCGACGTCCTCATCTTCCGAGTCCGCGGTGTACTTGAGGTGCTGCCATGGCTCCGGCCGACTAGAAGATAGTGGCGACCGCGCAAGAACGGCTCGGCTTCTGTTGCGGTTGACGATGGTACCGAAGGTCAGCAAGCTAACCACGATCAGCGGTTCCAACACGGCGCCGAGCGCCATTTTCGTGAGGAGTGAATCGGAAGCGCACACGGTTTGCCTTGCCGTAAACCGTCGTCTGGGCTACAATAGGATGGAACGAACTGGCATGAGACTAATATGAGAGAGAGGGCAGAGAACGCGCGAGACCCGCCCGGAGTCACGGACCCGACGTCAGTTGAACACCTGTGGATAAGTCGGGAACATCAGACGGCCGAGACTGCCAAGCTTGGACTTACGGTTGGCAGACAGTTGATGGAAGGCGCGTTCTTGTTCATGATAGGGCTTGCCAGCCGGGCAGACTGTTCCTTTCCGGCCCCATCATCACCTGCTCCGCGATTCCACCAATCCATGTCCTTCACATTCCCGGTCCTTCCATGTTGTTCCCCACCGTCCATGGCCACTGTGTAGTACCATGAGACAAAGGACTTCGCGCTGAACAAAGCTCCTTGCCCGGTCCTCAGCACTTACCACACAGTATGCAAAATGGGAAGGGAGTCGTGTGTGAGCAACAGGTGGAGAACGTCAGAGGTTCCCTCCCAAGCCTCCCTCGGCAGCCCCAGAATGATACCTTTTTCCTGACAGCCAAGAAGGTTCCAAGGGCTCGGCCGGATAAGTCGGAACGGGAACACAGGCGTGATGGTGGGGTCCCCGATCACCAACAGACTAACAGTCGCTGCGCGACCTTAGAGCCTCCACCATTGCCGGAGACTGTCCAACCTCCGGGCGTGCGGGTGCACCCAAGCCATGCGCCAACCCGCAATATGACGCGGTCCTTCATCTGAGGAGGTCGCATGCGTCCAAAACACTGTTCCCGTCCCCTCGCAGATAACTCCCGTATCAAGTGCTTAAGGAGTTGGGTATCTTCTCTCTTCAAGCGACGTAACTGTACGAACTAATCCGAACTATACGAGGGCTTGTCCACCATGCCGAACGTCGTGGATTTGGTTGGGAATCCCCGTTCTGGACCTCCGAGACACCCATGATCCATAAGTTGGCCCTGGCTAACAACACAAGTCGGCCTGCCGGTAGTCCGACTGCCCGATGCGGACTGCTTTCGGAAACCGATTGCGAGATGCATTGAAGCAACGCTTTCTTTGTATTACGTCATGAGTTCAATATCGACACTCGCAGACCGCGTCAGAACTTTATCTTTTTTCCGTTGCGATTGGCACGCGACATTGTAAAACCACCGGTTGAAACTCCAGGCGATGATGAGCGCTTGGAAAACGACAGGGCCAAGGCAGGATGTGGCTCAAACTTCCGGGCACTGAAACAGATGGCCCCCAGATTGCGTGAACTTTCCCATCCTTCACCTGCATGAAGGAACGGAATCGACAACGGGAGAGTGCCGATTCCCGATTCCCACGAGATGCCAAGCAGAAGCGGACCCTGCCAAGTGGACCCGTGGTCCCGTACCCACCCTTGAGGCTTTTTTTTCCCTCCCATGTCTCGTGGGAAATTTCCTTTTTTGGACAAATCCAAACGTTCAGTCCACGACGAACTCCCAGTGCGCCATCGCTCGGCAACCTAGACCCCAAGATCAACAACACCCGCTTTGATAATGTGTGTGTATGTATGTATGTACTTCGTATTGTACCACACTACCGTATGACCAAATCTAACCACGTGAGTCGGTGGTACGGTAAGTCGGTAACCGCGTGAGTTGAACAGCCAATGCATGTAATATGACAAATATAATAAAATATCTTATACATAACTATCACATTGGTAGGCACCTCGAGGCGCTTTGCCGCTGGGAGATTACACAAAACATCGGCTCGCGTTCAATCCCTACCCACCTGCAAAGCTGCCCGTTGACGACACATATTACTAAGATGCCTGACACGTGCAAAGAAACCCATCTCCATCTCTGGGCACTCGTGACGTAAATGACTTTGGGCATCAAAGTCGAGCCTTTGTAAAATGCTTTATAATTTGCAGACGTACAAACAACATCACTATTCGTCGTGAACATCCTGGGAGATTGGGTAGCCTTTTGCTGTTCAACCCTGTGTCAAGGGGCGGTCTATCTCGTGGTAGTGAACCGGGGTTGATCTCGAGTGACGACGGAGGAGGCAAAAGGTTGTTCACCTGGTATTGTTCTACGATATTGTCCTAACCGCCAAGGCAACAGTGGTGGCATGACGTGGATGTCATTGATGTTCGAACCGCGGCGGGGTATGACGCTGGTTGCTGGGGCTAAGCACAAATAATATCTCTAAGTGACTTCCTACAAAAGCCCATCTCTGGTGCTAACAACAAACTGGCGACTGGACAAACTCCAAGTACCACTCCTGTAGGGACTGGTAGTATACCTACAGTACCTAACGGCCGGACCGGTTCTCTACTACCCATGATGGTCGCCCCTACTCCCGCCACGCTCATGGCACTTCCAGTCGAGCTGATCTTTTCCATTATGGATCAAATCGACCACTGGTACGACATTCAGAACTTAATGCGAGCGTACCAAGGCCTCGAAAACTCGAATACAATCACGACTCGACGGTTTCAAAAACTCATGTTTCGCGCCGATGCACGCAAACTGAACGCGCGCGTCAATTCCGGCTACGGGGAGTATCCCCTGCTACATTCGGTACCGGCAATGCCGGCGGGGTGCTGGGCGATCCTCATGGGCGACGTCGAGCTCGCTCTGTCCGCCATGGAAGAATATTGGCTCTACGGCAGCGAGGGCCATCTTTACGCCACGAGGGAACGCACAGACAGCCATCTTCACACCAAGGGGTGGTCGAAATACATCTTGGCCAACCTTTCACCCCTCAATAATCCCCAAAAGAACATGGCAAAAATCTGGGATCCCACGCCATTGATGTTGGCCGTCCTCAGCGGGAACATCGATATGCTGAAAGCTATAGTCGATCGGTGCCTGGACGTTGAACGAGAGCAGCATATTGAGAGTGACAGCTGTTTAAACGAGTGGAGGGAGGCAGTGGACCCATTGAACCCATCCGTCCACTACAAAGTCACCGCTCTCGATTTGGCCGCGTGGCAGGGTCGCAAGGACGTTGTCAAGGTCCTGACAAACAAAGGCGCCGAGGTTGGTTGGTCACACCCAGAAAAAGGCACCCACGCGAAGGAAACGTGTGTGATGGCTGCGCTTTGCGACTGGGGTCTAAACTTGCAGATCTCTGAGGAGCAGCTTACGGGGAGAGTGGGCGTCCTGGAACTCCTACTCGACCAAGGCTACGACATCAATCACGCAAACCAAAATAGTTACGAAGGTGCGCATCAACCCGGACACTTCGGCAACGTCATGGCCAAAACGGTGTTACCTAATCCTTTCACGCCCCTTTGGTATACAATCTGGGAGATGAAACCGCAATATCTCGGACTCTCTCAGTTGCTGATCCGCCGCGGGGCCAGATGGGCACCCTGGATAGAGACAAGTAAGGAATGGTGGTGGCCGAGGCAGGGTGCCTACTTTCCGCCTTGTGCAGGGACCTATCGGATATCGCCTCTCGAGGGCGTCCTTTTCAGCACTACGTACAACCCAACAAGCGCGGAAGTAGGAGAGAAAGCGTGGACAGACGGGGAAAAGCCCGACGGTACGAATGTTACAGCCGATAGTGTCGTCGATGAGGGAACGGACAATAAGGGCAAGAAAACAACCAACAACCTCCGCCAGCCCAATGAACAAGCCCTCCAATTTGAGGAAACCCTCTTCAACATGATGATGAAGGAAGGAGCCGGTCAACCGACCAAGCCCAGGCAACTTAAATGGGCAGTTGAGACGGTTCTCCAAGCGTACTCTGCCAGGCCTTTGCACCGCCATCCACGCGTGGTCGTCCATTTTGTCAAAATGCTGGATTATTTGAAGGGAAGAGGCGCAACACGCGGCAGACTCCACCGCAAGTCCGTCAAGGTATTGGAGGGGTTAAGGCAAACATGTCAGGAACTGGCTGGTAGTAAGGAGGGACGGATGGCCATTGCTGAGGTGGCCATGTCGTCGTGGATGCGGTAGGTGGTTGTTGGTGTGGTACTAAAGTAATAATTTATATCACAAAAAGCGAATAAAAAAACCAATTTGTCGGGAACCATACGAGGCCATATAATAATGAATGTATGCGTCATTGATTTCAGGCTAATATACCAGCAACGTACGTGTAAAGTTCTCCATACTCCAGGTGCCGATGCTCCTCGACTTGCAAGACAAAACAGATATAAGGTAACGTACTTGCATAACGAAGCGCCCACCATAACGAAGCGCCCACTTTTCCCGGACCTCAACCACTTTGTGTAAGTCAATTCAGCCACAACAACTCAAATCAATTAAAACTACTCGGAGTCACTGTCTTCAGACATCTCGCAAACTACTTGACATGTCCGCGCATTGTGGCCGGGCTTCTTGCAGTTGCTGCAGAGCCGAATGCGTGGCCCACCCACTGTTATACAACCACTACTCCCTGACGTTTCCTCGCAGTCCTTATCACCAAGTCCCCGGTCAGCCATCAAACCCTTTGCCTCTTGTAAACTAAGTGATCCTCCTTCCTGCAGACGCGTTTTCTTTGTCCTACGGCGCTTGCTTAGTCGCTCATTTGCTGTACGAAGTTCCTGGGCCTCAGCTCGGAGTAACACCATTTCATGTGCCAATTTTGAGATGCTCTTGGCCTGCAAGTCGATGATGTCGAAAATGTGAGTCGGAGAGCTACCTTGATGGTTCTCGATCTTCCGCTTGAGAGTGATGGAGCTCTTGGTCGCGTCGTACGCATTGGATGGGGTCTTCAGGGCCCAAGTCGAGGCTGTTCCGGGACGCGAGTTTGGAGGAGATGGGGTAAGTGGCTTAGGGTCGAGGCAAGAAACTACCAATTCAGGGTCAAAAGGAACAAGGCCAGTTGCTCTAAAGCCCGCTCGTATGTTGTTCGCTGTGATTGAAGCGTGAAATGCCTCGACAAACGCGTCGAAGAAGTCCTCCTTCGTAATGTGGGTGATCTGCATCCGCATCATCTGCTCAATCCGCTTGCCGTACGAGGCCTTGAGCGGACTAAAACACCCAACATCAAGAGGCTGGAGAAAGTGGGAAGAATGGGGAGGCATGCAAAGTGTAACAATGTTGTTGGCCTTGCAGAAATCTTCGAAGTCGACCGAGTGGTGGCTTTCGTGGCCGTCAAGGATGAGCAGTCGATGTACCCCTCTCGTACGGCGTTTGGTAGCCTCGTCGAAATGTTTTAGCCAATCGAGGCCAATCTCATTTGTTATCCAGCCATTCTCGCTTGTATGGACTCTCCATTCGGGCTGGAACCGGCTGTCCTGGTACCAAGGGAGGAGGTGGTTTTTCCCCTTGACGACAAAGTACGGCGGCACGACCCAGCCATCCGCACACACAGCTTGGATCACCGTAACCCACTCTCGATTGCCAGGCTGCTTTGTGCGAGGCCGTCCACGTCGCTCGGAGCTCGTCACGACCTTTGCACTCGAAAGTATGCCCATCTGGAACCCAGTCTCGTCGAAGTTGTAGATGTCCCCCTCTTGGATCGCGTATTTATCGATTACGTTGCGTACGAGCCGAAACCACGCGTTTACTACGTCGGGATCTTCGCATTGGGCTCTCTTGTAATCGATTCGGCGTCGGAAACGCGTCGTAACCTTGGAATGTCGCTTTACGAAACCGTTTGCCCATCGGGGTCCGACGCCCGACGCGCGCGCGCGTGCGGCCCGAAGGCGATCGGCCATTTCTCGAAGGTCCGAGAGCTGGGGCTGAAATCCTCGCGCATCAAGGTCGAGTACTCTCTCAAGAAGGACTTGCTCTTCAAAGTCAGTCAGTTTTCGAAGGTTGGCTGGTATTTCGCGTCGTGGTTGCTTTCCGGCGCGTCGGTCGCGGAGCGAGCTTCGTGAGACCTCGTAGATCGCAGAAGCTTTTCGGACAGAAAGTTTAGGGTCTTTCTTGAGAGCTTCAAGCGCAAGGATCATACGAGTTTCTTTTGGAAGAGATTCCATTTTGTTGTGTGGAGAAAAGTGAGGATAGAGTTGGAAGGTTGTTAGGTGTAAAAAAGTGGGCGCTTCGTTATGGTGGGCGCTTCGTTATGCAAGTACGTTATTGAAATAAGCCCCTTTTCGGCCTCACAACGTACCTTCCATCTCAATAGACCGGGGCACAGGCACCTTCCAGCCAACAAACCTTTACAACAACTGCAAGAATTTTCAACCACTCCACCTCCCGCCTCCCACACCTGCCACTCTCTCGCAAGTCGCGTCGTTATCCCTCTCGTTGATGCCGTTTTCTAAGCTCAAGATGCCACTCGCTTTACAGCATCGTGCGAAGAAGGCGTTGATTCGCCGTCGACTGCAGAAGCGCGAAGCTGCAAAGCGCCAGCGCCCTGACTCGACCGACCGGGAACTTGGCTCTCTGCCCCAGCGTCCTCGCCACAAAGAGCCGACCGATAGCGACGGCGATGGCGATAACGCTATGTATGTGGACATCCCAGAATTCGACGAAGCTGATATCGCTGGCGCCGGCGATGGCGGCGATTGGGAACCGATCACATCTGCTACTGTAGGTTAGACCAACTACTCATGTACTAGATCACTAATCTGCTGCCTGTAGGGTTTCGACGACTTCGAGCTTGCCCGAGCCCTGATAGATCAAGATCAACCCAGCCGAAGATACACTAGATGACGACGAGCTGGTCCTCAGCATGAGTCCAATGGAGCTTATTTCACCAGCCATGGTCACCGGCCGTCGCGACAACATCCGCTTCGACTATGCATTTGGCAGCAAAGTGCAGTTCCCGGGTGATCCAATCGCTAGACGTGAACAACCATTGATCACCCGCGTATTCGACCGGGAGCATATGGCGCTGGTGCCACCCTGCCTAGTCTCCCCGGTCCCTGGTGCCCTCGAAGTCGATGAGTTTGGCCGCGACTGGCTGGTCAAGACGTTCGCTCAAGGTGCAGAAGGCCGTGTCCGGTGTCTCCCGTGCCTGAACTTCAACGATGGCTTTGGCCTGTATCGCACTATGACCAAGTCCATCATGGGCTGCTATCTTCAGATCGCCGCTATGCCGAGAAGCGAACACACCCGCCAGATCAACGTCCTACCGGTTACACTGGGACCACATGGTGCCAATATGCACGATGTCATGAAGGCCTTGGCGCCGCTGAGAGCTCTCGACCGTGGTATTGCTGTCGATATCAACGGGGAGCGCACTATGCTGTGCGCATCCATCTTCGCCCTGACCGGCGACATGCCACAGCAACAGCAGAACTCAGGGTGTCTGAGCGTCGCGGCCAATCTTAGTTGCCGATCGTGTCTCGTCACTTCCAACAAGCGTGATGACCTCGACGTCGACGTTATAGGCAATGCCCGTGGCCATATGGAGATGGTTCGCCTTCGTCGTTGGATGGATGAGGAACTGCGCCAAAAGTACAAGAAGGAGGCGTTTTCGACCAAGCACGGTATATCCCTTGAGGCGCCTGCAGTCATGTATGTCGCCCCAGCACTGGATCTTATCGGTGGTCGCCCCAGTGATGCCGCACATTCGGAGTTCAATGGTATCACCAAGATGATGCACCAGCTTCTTCTTGACGCAGTGAGTACCCCCTTGACATAGCGACCAAGACTGATATAGAGTTATAGGCTCTGAAGCCCGACAGCGTCGTTAACTACACTAAAGCCTTGCGTCGAATACCGTTCCCACCTGGATGGGCTCGAATCCAATCCCCATACAATGTACTAAGGTACAGTTTGCAGGAGCATGCCCGTTGGTCTGTCTTGATGACCATAATCTCGCTATTATGGTTGAAGGAGTCTGACCTCAAGCGCCCTTTTGCCCGTGCAATGAAGGCAGTGTTTGATCAGTCCAAGCTGATAGCTAGCACTGCGTATTCAACTGACGCAACTATAGCCACGAAGGTGGACGGCAAGAGCCTTATCGACATTCTAACTATCACCTTGGCCGCGATCGTCAAGACAAACTCGGCTTTGTCGACCCCTGAGATGACTATAGAAGATCGCGACGACAAGGCGATGCTTGAGAGTATTCGCCTTAGCAGACGGTTATTTCAGCTAATGTGTGAAGCTGCAGCGCAGTCCACTGACCAATCAACCCGTGCTGCTCGTCGCCGTGGACGCGGTACTGCGGCAAACTCGTGCGCACCTTCTCGCGCAGCCTCTGTGGCCCCCGCCGTGGCTGGCGGGATATCAACACCAGCAGCAGCAGCCGCCCTGGCCAACACTATGGCTACGATGGAGATCGAGGAGGACGATGCTGTCGACGATGATGTCAACATCGGCCAGCATACCGTCGCCCAAAAAGCCCACAAGTATCGACAGTGGAGCGCTCGCCCGAATGTGCATATCGGTCTGCACTACATCGACGTGTATCGCCGGTATGGATTGGTTTCGTTGTTGATGGTCTTGCCAGGAGAGATGAAGCACAAGTAAGTGGTACTGCCCTCGAGTGTTAGGCCACGACTGATGCGCTTGGTGGACAGGCTATGGAAGAACCTTGTGGTCACGACGAACCACCGCAACCCCGAGAAGGACTGCCTGTCGTACGAGAACATGATGCAGACTGTGCGCCTTACCCTGCTGGATGGCTTCCAGGACGAGCCGGATATAACCAAGAAACTGAAGAATCT
Organism: Chaetomium olivaceum; assembly: GCA_039881045.1. Lineage (NCBI taxonomy): Eukaryota > Fungi > Ascomycota > Sordariomycetes > Sordariales > Chaetomiaceae > Chaetomium > Chaetomium olivaceum. The sequence goes on from JAYWVB010000012.1 coordinate 707,196, forward strand.
TGCAGCATCGGTACCGACGTTGTTCTCTTCATTGCTCCCGCATGACGAGCTTGCCCGAGATGATGCAGAGGACGAAGATGACCCGTCCATCACGCTCAGGATCGTTACCGACGGGTCTCATCCAGCGGCGACTGTATTGATAGCGGTCAAAGCCAGGGTATACAAGGCGATGGGTTTCTCCACTCGCGAGGCTGAAATGCAGCCGATCTTTGCTCGGCAGGTTCGGGATGCATACCGGGCTGATTATGATAGGAACATCATCATGAGTACCAATTTACGGGTACGCTGGTGGAAAAAGGTCTCCTTCGCAGACAGGTATGTACACGACCCACCCCCTTCCCTACTACGGCGCATTAACGGATCATTTAGCAACAACCCGACTGGGGCTCGGCGCCTCGTTTATCAGCGAGGGCAGTACGTAGCTTTCCGGATAGCTGGCGACATCGGCCGGCTGGACCACATCATGACGCATGAACCCATTGCAGGTTAGTCCACACCCTACACGGGCGACGGGAGCGCCCTCTGTGTCATCTGCAATCACTGCTTGTAGGCAGCCCCGCTTGTCTCGTGGAGTTGCGTACCAGGTATGACTTACTAACAATGCCAATGATCTGCAGGCACAACTTATGTCTTCCTCATCGTTACTCCACTCCGCAAGATAGAGGCCTCGGAGCCTCTCACGGGCCTTCCCTTGATGCAGATTGCTCGGCCCGGTCAACATATCGGCATGGCACAGGAAGATGATCGCTGTTGCCAGCTGATTGTCGGTTTACCCGCTCTCCATCGCAGCCGGTTGTACATGGTGCCATTCACCACCGAGGCAGGAGAGGATGGTCGGCGCTTGGTGACCAACATCAACCACGACCTCACTGACGACACCCAGCTTCTCTGTGTTAATTGGCGAGTGCAGTTTACTTGATCACGACACAGCATATCCATGATGCGGCACGCCGGCAATGGAGTATGGCACAAGGCAACTGGGTGGAGCCAGGGGGCTAGCATGGATGCAGTTGCAGTGGCTGAATGTAGCGATAAGGAGATTGGGAGAATACTGATTGCGATATGTGAGCTGAGGCCGCATTTAAATGGGTCCGTGCATGTGGTCTGTGCATCAATTTGACCGGGCCCACTTCGGGCCCCTGAGCTTGGACCCGGCTCGCGTTGCTGAGCGGCTCGTGGTTCGAACGGCTCGTAGTTCGGAACGGATCGTGGTTTACAAGCCATATGCTAACCGCTAGGCAGCGGCTTGTTGTCAATTCAACAGCTTCTATAATTGAACCGCTTCATGCATATGAGCTACTCATTTTCCTGAGCGGTTCAATGGATATGGAGCGGCTGATCGACGAAAGCGGCTGGTCAAAAACAAGCCGGGATATATTCGCACTCACCAACGAGCGGCTCAGAACCTCGAGCTGGATTTTAATGGTGAATCAACAGCTTATTGAACCCAGCATGAGACGGCTATGTTATCTCCTCGCTGTTGATAAGTTTTCTAGTTTATTTTACAACAGCGAGTTTTCCTTTGACCGAAATCCACCTTTTATTTGACCAGAAGGTGCTGAACCACAAGGTCTTGGCTGGTTGTAGAATCAATACCTGGTACTGACGCAATCAATTGTATGATCACGAAGGGTGCACATTGCCTCGCACTCCATCGATGAACAACCGCCGTTGGCAGCTAAGTAGGTACCCAGATAAACAACTATTACCCTCAAAACGCTGGCGAGGCTTCTTGCCTTTCAATCGGGTTGTCAATGCGCATATTGAACTCTTTTTCCTCTTCAATCAGAAAACTGGCCGCTAAAACCAATCATTAGTATGGCATCACAATATTGACAAGCGGTGAACTTACCGAGAGCCGCCACAGCCACAAAACATCCGGCGGTTATCCACACATGGCGGAAAGCAACCACATAAGTGTCAAGAAGAGCCGCAGTCCCAGTATCAATGATCTCAGGGGTAACCCCCGGGATCCCCCGAAGCGCGGTCTCGTTACGCCCAACAAGCGCAGCAACAAACCGCGACAGTTCCTCCACTGGCAGCCCCTCGGAGACAACCGCATCTCGCACATTCCCATCCAACCGTGCCATAGCCGCATTATACACAGCATTGTAAACAGCCAACCCCACATTCCCCCCCAGCGACCTCACCGAAATAAACAACCCACTGGCAATGCTAATCAACTCCGGCGGCGTCGACAGCTGCGCCACCGTGATCAGGGTCGTCAGCATCACCCCGAACGCGACGCCCATCAGCACCGCATACCCCCACACCGCATCATCACTCCCCTGGCCCCTCCGACTCGTAGCCATGCCCACGAAAAAGGCCACCAACAGCACAAACGCGCCGCCACCGTGATCCACCGCACCCGGCGCGTCCGTGTCGAATTCCAACCCGCCACACACCCAAACACCGCCGTGAAGATGAACTTGAGGCTGTACCGCGCCGCGGCCAGCATGGCGTCGCGCTCGTACAGCACGCTTACCTGGAAGGCGAAGTAGCTGTTGACGGCGAAGAAGGCGAGCCCTTCGAGGAAGATGGCCAGCGTGGCAATGGCAAAGTTGCGGTTGCGGGCGAAGAGGCCGTGATGGAAGAGTCCGTCGGTCTTGAAGTAGGTTTCGTAGAGGATGAGGGCGAGAGCGAGGGTGATGCCGACGGCGAAGGTGGCCGAGACGCGGGGGTCGGTCCATTCGTAGGGGTTTTTGGAGTAGGAGAGGCCAACGGAGAAGAGGACTAGCCCGGTGGTGAAGAGCAGGTAGCCAATCCAGTCGAGCTTGGCGAGCTTCTCGTATTGGGTGAAGGCTAGTTGGTTAGGGAGGGGTGGGGGTTTGTAGACGATGACGCAGGCGACCGCGGCGAGAAGATAGCAGGCCATGGCCATGTAGAAGTAGTAGCGGAACCCGTTGGAATTTGGGTCGGAGGTGCGGTTCAGGGCGGCGCCTATGAAGAGCCCGATGAGACTGCCGAGGGTGCTGAACATGACGGGACAAGCTTGTGCCCAGCCCCGCCAGCGTCGGGGGAGAACCTCGGACGCGACGACGTGGAGAAGGGGCTGCGTGCCGAAGGCGGCGCCGACGAGGCAGAAGCCGGCAATGGCCATGTTTAAGGAGCTAGCGCGGGCTATCACCACAGAGCCGACGGCGCCGGTCAGAGTTAGAGTGACGAGGAACCATTTCCGGCCCCAGTAATCGGCAGCTTGAGAGACAATGGGACCGAGAACGACGGTGAATATGGCGATGGATCCGGCAAACCAGACGACTTTGCTCGTGTCCTTGAAGTGGGCCCCTATGGTTTGTCCTTGCTTTGTTTGGTGAGCTTGACCCCTGATTGCACACCGGGCTGGCTGGCGGCTCGGGACGGTGGCGCTAGACGGTAACTTACCACACCGGCTCCGACAAGGCTGACTAGCTGAGCAAAGTAAATTAGGCAGACGGCTGCCACTGCTAGAAAGGTTTTCGCGCGGAGCCGAGGCGCTCGTTTACTAGATTCACCATGACTGCTCTCTGTCGACCGGAAAAGGGACCTGTCAAGTTCCGGACCCCCCTCGTGTTCACCGGGGGCCTTTTCCTCTGGCCTGGTCATGGCTCTTAATGATTGCGCCGATACTGGTAGAGGTTTGAAAGAAGAGGCGAAAAGCACCATGATCCGAGCATAGCACTGATGAAACCCGAGGTTAAAAACTAATGTAAGATCGGAAGAGGTCGGTTCGGACTAGAAGATCGGGTAACTTAAGCAGATCTCTACTTGCCGTGGTACGGACACACGCGTCGCAGACCAACCCAATTAGGCATCTAATGTGAATCAAATGGCCACCATAACGGCACGATCTGCAACCGAGGCCAGCTGGATTGGCAACCCGAGCGGTGTGCAACAGAAATATGTACCACATGGCGTCTCGGGATAAGGATAAACAACCATCCGTCATTGAGGCGGCCGGAACTGTGTACCTTAGGTATCGCCTAGACCTCTACTGTAAAAATAATGGAAGGCTTTTCCCACAAATGCCTTAGCAAATTCTCAGACTCTTTCCCTGATTTGCGTCCGATTCACAAAAGGTTTGCCTAGATCCTGTCCGTTAACTTGACAATGAGATAATACCAAAGATTGTTACTTCTAAGGCCACTTCCATCGCAACGCTGTAGGGCGTTGTGTTACAACCAGCCGGTAAGGAGTCGTTCCTCAAATTTAGGGGCGAGGTTCTTTTACTTGGCATCTCCGAAAGGTTTCCGAGACACATTCTGGCTAACAAAGGGCGATTCTAAAAGGAAGCAAGGTCGTGTAACAGAAATTATGAAAACAAGAAGGAAAGGAAGAAAGAAGGGAAGAACAGAAACCAAGTAAAAGAGATGTAAAATAAGGAAATCACAACTTCTTCTGGTATCTCAATCAATACGTAATATTCCATCGGTCTTCAACCACGGAAAAGACACTTGACGTTCAGCTCCCCTATGCTCATGCGGTGCTAGTGTACTATAGAAACATGTGAAACTTTACTTTCCTCCATTTTAGCTCCTCGCTAGCCGCGGGGAAAGGTTATTGTAGACAATGTAAGTCAACCACATGGTTACCTAGGTTCAACAAACCACATTCCGTAAGGGGTTATAAGTAGGGTATATGGAACCGAGCCCCCAACTGCACTGTGAGCCTGGTTGTGCTTCTCGGTCTCGTCGACCACCCACCCGCAGCTCGGTCGGAAGTTCTCAGGTGCTACGGTATCTACGGTGTTCTCATGCTGAAGTGGGTGGTATGGAGACGGCAACGCCCGAACCTCTCACCGAACGACATGCACTTGACGCGTCTCTCAAGAGTATTATTGTCTAGGACTAGAAGGCAGACGTTGCAGCGGGCCATTCCCGTTGCGGTACCCCTCCAGATGACATTATCCCGCACACAGCCGGCCTTTTCTTCCTGGCTCGGACCAACTGAAACCCGCCACAGCATGGATTTGCGTATCTCAGGATAAACTATGTCGACCGTCAAAAGATTGTGTTTAAACCGTGCTGAATAGCATCCCCAGCGCCCACTGAAGGGGTCCCATTCGAAACCCGCAGCTGCTCGATGGTGTCCCGACCGATGGTTATGGGGGTTTCTTCCAGATGTCCGAATGTGCCAACGTCGGAAACCAGAAGAGTGAGCGTCATGAGATGCTTTGCGAGTTCGACCCACGGTGTTACACATGTGGTGGGGGTACCAGACCCCGTGGTGTGGTTTTGGTAGCAAGTTGATGCGAAGCAATGGGCTTGATTTGACAACCAGAGCTTCGGCGCAATCGGCGGAGACAAAACATCGTGTCCAATGTCGGCTGAAGAGAGCTAGTATGGGGGTACCGCGCCCAGCAGGCGACACAATTTTGATCTCCATCACCCACTGATTATCATTCGAGCTGAACATATATTAACGGGACAATTTCGAGTCTTCCGGGTAAAATGCTGGGTGTCCCGAGCGTCTCCAGCGTTCCAAGCCATCCTCATCTTTCTGGTCCTCATCTTCCCCAGGATATCGCGGAGCGTGGTTACCGTGGTAATGAGAGTCTCAGCCAATGATGGTAAGGGGACGGGGCATCGCACCACCCATCGACGCAACGGTCTGGAGCCCTGTACTGGCCGGTCTGTTTTTGGTTCATCCAACGTCCATGTATATCATTTGAAGGAGGAAAGTTATACTTTTCTGTTGAATACGGGCACTTGCGCGCGGCGCGCCAGCTCGCGCGCTTTCGAGAGCATCATCTTCTTCTTTCAGATGACGACCAAACTGTGTTTATTTTCCATCACGCCATGTTTTTACGTATCAGCAGTGGTAAGACGCCTCCTGCATCTCTGTTTGTTTTGTTCCTTCCTTAAACCGTAGAGTAATGGTTCAAGGAGGCAGGAGCGGTTATCTTCCCGCTCGAGGGAAGGAGTCACCTACGATTTGAGCTGCTTCTAGACTCTAAGCTGGAGATCAACCATCAAACAATAGCTCAAGGGCTCTAAGCAGTTTAATCAAGCCAGCGGGGTGATATTAGCTTGAAGGGTGAGCCGTTGTAGGTTTTTCAGTATCCGGTATGGACGGCTATGCACAAAGTGACCGCAAGTCCTACCGTTAGGTTCGCAGTCAAATTGCAGAGCACACCCTGGATCCGAGCACCATTCGCTGCAGCAACTTGCGTACCCAAAAGAGACGCTTCGAGCATTTCCCGTTTTGGCACGACCGGCTCGTCATTCTGAAACAAGCCTTTGACGAATCCAGCCCGCGGGGGCTCAGGGAGTGGTGGGAGGACCGCCGTAACTCAGTGCAGTGGTACACCTTTTGGGTTGCCATCCTGGTGTTTGTGATGACCTTGTTTTTCGGGCTTGTGCAAAGCGTCGAGGGAGCTTTACAGGTGTATCTGAGCTGGAAAGCCCTGAGGCAGGAGGCTCGAGGTTGATCTAAGTCACGAAGAAGAAAAGGAAGAAGAAAGAGAAAAAAAAGTTGGAGGAGGAGGAGGAGGAGGATGCAATCTAGCATATGGAGGCGACTGGGAACAACACTGTAGGTTTATATGCGTCCGCGAGATTGGGAGGCACCGGGCCACGGACAAGGGAATACACTAGCTGTGAGTCAACGTGACTAATTAGCACTTGATGTGTGAGACGCTCCAAAGATGGAAATCGGTTTCCGATAGGGGACCTGTTGGAATGGTATGATAATACAGATACCCTCACTACGACACTATGAAATGGGCAAGAGTAAAAGTCCGGCCTTTACCTTTGAACATTCGGCGTGCTGGAAAGGAATGGATAGGAAGTGCGCAACATTATGATAAGCGGATAGCACTCGACTATAAGTAGTTCTAGTAGGTCATTGACCAAGCCGCCACGCCGCCACGTCGTCCTGTCTACATCTGTCAGCAGTCAAATGGCAAGCAATAACCGCGAGAAGTCTTATTTGGCCAGCTACTAACTCAAGATTATGCACAACACCAACTAAACCTTGTCTTCGTCCTTAAACCGCCCTATCTTCCCTACACGGTCATTATCCCACAACACATAAGCACGGTCACGAAGCCGGGCTTTCTGGCTGGGTATAAACGCGTCGGTCACTGCATAACCCACGTTTTCAGCTCGCCAAGCTTCATACGGGCCCAAGTCCGCGTCCTCCTCGTTAGGCGGACCATATTGACATAGCCCGACCGAGACACACGCATCCTCAAACTCTTGTGTGCAGTGGCCGAAATAAACATCGTTTAGGGCCTCGGCCAAATCTACATTGGCCTCTTCCAGGAAGGACTCCTCACCGCCAGCGTTCAATATGTTTTGCTTCTCCTCACAAGACGGGGCGGCTGTGAGCTTGCCGACGAATTCGATGCCTCGAGCCAGCTACAACCTTGGTGTCAGCAGTCTCACCGAAGAATAGGGGCTGTATGACGCTCGGGCAGCTCACCCAATAGGGCTTCAGGATCTCCTCCACGAAAAAGTCTTCCATGTGATCCCCGACGGGGTGTATATTGCAATCACATAATACTAGGTAGGCCAATATCAGCTTACGTTGGTATGAAAGGCAGTCGCGTTTTTGAAATGGCTGGCAAACCTTGGTCAACTTTCGCCTCCAAATAACGATGTGTTATCTCAGGGCATTTTTAGTGGGTGATCCGCCGGATGACCCGCAGGTGACGGCTCCGCCCTGAAATAACACTTTTACCATACAAGGGCGGCCGGGCGGCCGCCCGGAGAAGAAAAATTGCCGGCCACACAACAGATCAAAAAGTCAAGATAGGAGGTATTGGTATATATCCAGCTTAGATCAATTGCGAGATACGGCTTATAAGCTATGCATCGCCATCGTCGCCGAGGTATTCGCGATCAATGGGTTTTCCAGGCGCCCTTTCAGGGGTTAAAGCGCAGTCAGGATTAGGGTTAGTACTGTCGGTCGACCTTCAGGGGTAACAGTATAGCTATTATCCGGATAGATAGATGGATGGACAGGCGCTTCTACAGGTACTTTACAGTATTTCAACATGCCCGCAAGAAGCAATAGAATCGGGCATTCGTCTGGTCAGACGGAGGAAAGGCCTCGGAGCTCAGTAGCTGCCGTACGAGAGAAGAGAAATAAGCCTTGTTGCTGTATATTAGTCTCGTATGGAAGCCAGCTTCTTACAACTATCGTCGTCTGGCCTTTATATGCTTTGCCAAGGCATCTAGCGAGAGGTTGCCGGCCTCAACGCGCTGCTTCTCGACTTCCTGGACCGCGTCCTCCTCTGGCCACCCTCGAGCACTGGCAAGCCGTACGACCTCATCCATAACGACCTTCCGCATGGAGAAGAGCTGCCTCTCGTTGCGCAGGCGCCATCGCGAGCCCCAATGCCTCTCGAGCTCGTCAATAGAGGGCATCATCGCGAGCCCATGGCGCCAGAGCTGATAGAGGTCCCCGACCGTATAAAGCGTACGCGGGAACCGGATCTGCGGCGGGCCCTGCTGCGCGACCGCCATGGCCGGCGCGCCAAGTACCGCGGGGCTGGAGACAGCGGCTGCTCCTATATAGGTGGACGGCGTTGAATTAGCTCCATAGTCGAGCCGAGAGACGGTAGTAAGCGGGGGTCCGGCCAATGGCGTTACTGGTCTTCGGTACGGGAGCCCGGGCGGCGATAGAGAGGCCTTGTGGCGGCCCTGCTGGCGTACGAATTGCTCGGTACGGTGTAGCCGCCCACCGGGGGTAAAGGTGGTAACGACTTGGTACTCCATCCGACACATATCGGCAACCTGGGCCTTCAACTGCTTGACCTCCTGAACCAACTCTAAGTGCCTCCTCTCTACCGCCTTCTCGACGGTAAGCTGGTAAGCCGTTAAGCTCTTTAGCTTCTCCGAGACCTCAGGGATCACCTTCTCGATGGCTGTGCCGCGGTCGTCTTCAAAGCTCTCTTGAACGGCCTCCCTGACCTTGGCGGCAAAGGCGTTGAACTGGGGCGACCAGAACACCGGATCTTGGAAGACGGGGTGCCCTGGGTACTTGGCCATCAAGAATACAGCATCCTGCAACAGGACGTCTCGCAGCCAGTGTAACAGCTCGATGAACGCGCCAGTAGCCTTGTCGTCGGCCTCGAAATCACGCCAGCGGTCCAGATCCGGCCAGATCTGCGAGCGCAACCACGGCTCTGGCTGCACTGTTGCCCTTGGCACGTGGTAACTGCCAGCCCACGCAGGCTCGAAGTCCGCCGTGGCACGCATAAACTCGAACGGTAGCGTCGTTATATAACAGCCAGTCATCTGGTCGCCGTTCTCCACCGGCCGGCACGTCGGATCTAATTATTTATATAAATAGAGAGTTAGTAAGAACCTTAGCTAAACCGGTATATAGCTATAGTCTTACCTGCGCGTCCGACACCCCCGCCATATCGGCATTCTGCGCCGCTGCCACTCTCGGCGCGTGGGTGGCCTTGCTCGTGGTGATGCCACACATACTGTAGAAGTCTAAGGTCCACTTGTGGGCCGTTGCGTACGACAGCTGCCCTGTATAATCAGCCTTGCTCCGGCGCAGGATCTTCGTCCGGTACCACAGCTCCGGCCGGCTGAAATCCGGGAACGGCTCGGCGGCGGTCTTCTCGGCCTGCCAACGGAAGAAAAGCCAGAAGGCAAGCTGGCCGACGAGGCAAGCCTCCGGATCGCGATGCCGTAGACAAGAGCCGTATTCGACCCGGCCGTGCTGGTTCGTCTTCCCCTGGTTCATCAGAACGACGAAGGCCTTCGTCGGGGCATCCGTCTTAATACCCTCCTTTGGTAAATCCAGGCAAAAACAGTCGGCTAGCTCGAGTAGTAGCCTGTTACTCGACCGCAAGAGCATGTGGTTACCGAAAAGGAAGTCGACGTTCGTACGAAAGCCGCTGTTGACATCGCTAAACCGCCAGGCCGCCGCTGTGTGCTCGGGGATCTTGGCCGGCATATAGCCGTCCTTAATAGTGTTCAGGATACGGTCTGCCCACTCCTTACGGCTCCGGCAAGCGGCCTCACGGAGGATATGCCGCATAAGCGCCTTCTTCGCTAGGCCATTAGGGTGCGGAGCTGGGTTCTCGCCTCTGGTCTTTTGCTGTGCGTAGAGGTTGATGATGGCGCTGGAGTATAGCCGTACAGTGCTGTACTGCAGCTTGAGCGTAGAGGTACGGCCGGCCGAGTCCGGACCAGGATTGCCAACGTCCGAGTCCGAGTCCGAGTCCGAGTCCAGATCCTTAGCCGGACCCCCGCCGACGACAATTACGTCGGCCGTAGCTGCTCCAGTTATTGACGACGGCGGTAACGGGCTCTCCCTCTTCCGCTTCTTGCGCTTCCCTTCCGCCTTGAACCGTTGCGTCTCGGCCATGCGACGCTTACCGCGTTTGGGAGCGCGGGAGGCGATCTCTTCGTCAAGGAAGAGCACCAGCTTACCCTCGTCAACAAGGTGGCCAGGTAAGGCTCTACCTATCTGGTACTGCGCCGGCCAACCGGGGGGGATCTCGGGGAAGCGAGCCTTGCACCATTCCTATATCATATGCCCTGTTAGCTGCCAAGATTCCGTAACAGCCGACCTACGTAGATAGACTGACTGACCATCCACTCGGCCTGCTTTGGTGCGTATGCCTTGCGGGTGTTCTTAGGCGTGACCTCCTGGTCGTCAAGCAGATACCTCTCGACGACGGCCGAGACCTTTCTACCAACGCGCTGAACTAGGCCGGGATCAAGCTCGTCCATCCTGCTGGTCCTAACGTATCTCGACGATATGGTATCGTGTTAGTGATAGAATGACGTTGATGATGGCCGTGCGGTTTGGCTTGGCCTTGGTGTTTCTTACCGTTACCAGCCCGGGCCCGGGACGCGCGCCCGCGCGTCCGCGCGGCCGGGGGGCAGGGTGGTCAGGGGGAGGGAGAGACTTCAACGCTAGTACGGCTAGCCCTGAGGAAAACCCCTGGTGGCTGCTCGATTTGCTGGTCATCCGGGCGACCCTGGGGTGAAATTTCAGGTCAGCCGAACGCGCGGGAGCCGGGGTCTGGCGCAGCGTCGTATTGTCATCCCTTGGCGCCCGGATGACTGTCACCCAGGCCAAGGGCCCTGAGATACCGGTAAATACAGCCGAGCTGCTCGTTCTCCCAAGGGGGTTGTCTCCAGAAAAACCAGTGGTTGACATCGTCGACCAACGCGCCGCACCGAAAGAGCGTATAAAACAGCTCGACTCGGTAAAAAGCGCGACAAAAACGAAAGAGCTCGGCCGGCGAGAGGGGTAGAGTGGTCGATGTAGTCCCGTCCCTACGAGAGATACGCTCCAGGGCGAGAGCAGCAAAATCGGTCGTCGAGGCGAGTATAACGCTGTGAGTGTAGCTCATTCGTCGTACCAGGCTGTTCGGCAATTGTGCCGCGCGAGCGGCGAGGCGAGCTGGCTGATAATAAACGTCATTGAGCAAGGAGATAACCGAGTAGTCGAAAAGGGGACGAGGGAGTTGCGATGCCTCTATCAGCGCGACGGCATACGGAAGGAGGGTATTCGGGGTAATTTGGCGGCCGATGTTCGAGGGTTCCATGCAATGGCCTTCTTTGGAGAAATGTCGGCGTGTGGGGTGAGAGGGGCGAGAAAACAGCGACGGGCCAACTTTATCGGGCCCACCGCCCTGTAGAGCAGCTTGGTGACCAAAGTCATTTTGGCAACCTCCTGGGGAAAAAAGATGCACAGGAAGAAGAAGAAGACAACCAGATGACTCAAAAACGGCCTTTGCATGTCTGCTAAAATCCTCCCATTGCACACCGCACGGTCCCCCCTAACAGCTAACTCTCCCAGGAGTGAGGTCATCGAACAATGGGGTTATAAATAGTCCATGTATGTACCTAGACCACGCTAATAAAAGAACTAACCCACTGCCTTCCGGATTCGAGGGGTTCTGCTTGTCATAAAAAGGGCCGCAGTACCCACACTGACGATTGAACGGGCAGTTGGTTCTTTTGGTAGCGTAATCTGTATGGTTGGTCACTTTCACCTTTTCGTACATTACCTACATAGCCGTCTCATGCTGGGTTCAATAAGCTGTTGATTCACCATTAAAATCCAGCTCGAGGTTCTGAGCCGCTCGTTGGTGAGTGCGAATATATCCCGGCTTGTTTTTGACCAGCCGCTTTCGTCGATCAGCCGCTCCATATCCATTGAACCGCTCAGGAAAATGAGTAGCTCATATGCATGAAGCGGTTCAATTATAGAAGCTGTTGAATTGACAACAAGCCGCTGCCTAGCGGTTAGCATATGGCTTGTAAACCACGATCCGTTCCGAACTACGAGCCGTTCGAACCACGAGCCGCTCAGCAACGCGAGCCGGGTCCAAGCTCAGGGGCCCGAAGTGGGCCCGGTCAAATTGATGCACAGACCACATGCACGGACCCATTTAAATGCGGCCTCAGCTCACATATCGCAATCAGTATTCTCCCAATCTCCTTATCGCTACATCAGCCACTGCAACTGCATCCATGCTAGCCCCCTGGCTCCACCCAGTTGCCTTGTGCCATACTCCATTGCCGGCGTGCCGCATCATGGATATGCTGTGTCGTGATCAAGTAAACTGCACTCGCCAATTAACACAGAGAAGCTGGGTGTCGTCAGTGAGGTCGTGGTTGATGTTGGTCACCAAGCGCCGACCATCCTCTCCTGCCTCGGTGGTGAATGGCACCATGTACAACCGGCTGCGATGGAGAGCGGGTAAACCGACAATCAGCTGGCAACAGCGATCATCTTCCTGTGCCATGCCGATATGTTGACCGGGCCGAGCAATCTGCATCAAGGGAAGGCCCGTGAGAGGCTCCGAGGCCTCTATCTTGCGGAGTGGAGTAACGATGAGGAAGACATAAGTTGTGCCTGCAGATCATTGGCATTGTTAGTAAGTCATACCTGGTACGCAACTCCACGAGACAAGCGGGGCTGCCTACAAGCAGTGATTGCAGATGACACAGAGGGCGCTCCCGTCGCCCGTGTAGGGTGTGGACTAACCTGCAATGGGTTCATGCGTCATGATGTGGTCCAGCCGGCCGATGTCGCCAGCTATCCGGAAAGCTACGTACTGCCCTCGCTGATAAACGAGGCGCCGAGCCCCAGTCGGGTTGTTGCTAAATGATCCGTTAATGCGCCGTAGTAGGGAAGGGGGTGGGTCGTGTACATACCTGTCTGCGAAGGAGACCTTTTTCCACCAGCGTACCCGTAAATTGGTACTCATGATGATGTTCCTATCATAATCAGCCCGGTATGCATCCCGAACCTGCCGAGCAAAGATCGGCTGCATTTCAGCCTCGCGAGTGGAGAAACCCATCGCCTTGTATACCCTGGCTTTGACCGCTATCAATACAGTCGCCGCTGGATGAGACCCGTCGGTAACGATCCTGGCGTGATGGACGGGTCATCTTCGTCCTCTGCATCATCTCGGGCAAGCTCGTCATGCGGGAGCAATGAAGAGAACAACGTCGGTACCGATGCTGCAAGATTCTTCAGTTTCTTGGTTATATCCGGCTCGTCCTGGAAGCCATCCAGCAGGGTAAGGCGCACAGTCTGCATCATGTTCTCGTACGACAGGCAGTCCTTCTCGGGGTTGCGGTGGTTCGTCGTGACCACAAGGTTCTTCCATAGCCTGTCCACCAAGCGCATCAGTCGTGGCCTAACACTCGAGGGCAGTACCACTTACTTGTGCTTCATCTCTCCTGGCAAGACCATCAACAACGAAACCAATCCATACCGGCGATACACGTCGATGTAGTGCAGACCGATATGCACATTCGGGCGAGCGCTCCACTGTCGATACTTGTGGGCTTTTTGGGCGACGGTATGCTGGCCGATGTTGACATCATCGTCGACAGCATCGTCCTCCTCGATCTCCATCGTAGCCATAGTGTTGGCCAGGGCGGCTGCTGCTGCTGGTGTTGATATCCCGCCAGCCACGGCGGGGGCCACAGAGGCTGCGCGAGAAGGTGCGCACGAGTTTGCCGCAGTACCGCGTCCACGGCGACGAGCAGCACGGGTTGATTGGTCAGTGGACTGCGCTGCAGCTTCACACATTAGCTGAAATAACCGTCTGCTAAGGCGAATACTCTCAAGCATCGCCTTGTCGTCGCGATCTTCTATAGTCATCTCAGGGGTCGACAAAGCCGAGTTTGTCTTGACGATCGCGGCCAAGGTGATAGTTAGAATGTCGATAAGGCTCTTGCCGTCCACCTTCGTGGCTATAGTTGCGTCAGTTGAATACGCAGTGCTAGCTATCAGCTTGGACTGATCAAACACTGCCTTCATTGCACGGGCAAAAGGGCGCTTGAGGTCAGACTCCTTCAACCATAATAGCGAGATTATGGTCATCAAGACAGACCAACGGGCATGCTCCTGCAAACTGTACCTTAGTACATTGTATGGGGATTGGATTCGAGCCCATCCAGGTGGGAACGGTATTCGACGCAAGGCTTTAGTGTAGTTAACGACGCTGTCGGGCTTCAGAGCCTATAACTCTATATCAGTCTTGGTCGCTATGTCAAGGGGGTACTCACTGCGTCAAGAAGAAGCTGGTGCATCATCTTGGTGATACCATTGAACTCCGAATGTGCGGCATCACTGGGGCGACCACCGATAAGATCCAGTGCTGGGGCGACATACATGACTGCAGGCGCCTCAAGGGATATACCGTGCTTGGTCGAAAACGCCTCCTTCTTGTACTTTTGGCGCAGTTCCTCATCCATCCAACGACGAAGGCGAACCATCTCCATATGGCCACGGGCATTGCCTATAACGTCGACGTCGAGGTCATCACGCTTGTTGGAAGTGACGAGACACGATCGGCAACTAAGATTGGCCGCGACGCTCAGACACCCTGAGTTCTGCTGTTGCTGTGGCATGTCGCCGGTCAGGGCGAAGATGGATGCGCACAGCATAGTGCGCTCCCCGTTGATATCGACAGCAATACCACGGTCGAGAGCTCTCAGCGGCGCCAAGGCCTTCATGACATCGTGCATATTGGCACCATGTGGTCCCAGTGTAACCGGTAGGACGTTGATCTGGCGGGTGTGTTCGCTTCTCGGCATAGCGGCGATCTGAAGATAGCAGCCCATGATGGACTTGGTCATAGTGCGATACAGGCCAAAGCCATCGTTGAAGTTCAGGCACGGGAGACACCGGACACGGCCTTCTGCACCTTGAGCGAACGTCTTGACCAGCCAGTCGCGGCCAAACTCATCGACTTCGAGGGCACCAGGGACCGGGGAGACTAGGCAGGGTGGCACCAGCGCCATATGCTCCCGGTCGAATACGCGGGTGATCAATGGTTGTTCACGTCTAGCGATTGGATCACCCGGGAACTGCACTTTGCTGCCAAATGCATAGTCGAAGCGGATGTTGTCGCGACGGCCGGTGACCATGGCTGGTGAAATAAGCTCCATTGGACTCATGCTGAGGACCAGCTCGTCGTCATCTAGTGTATCTTCGGCTGGGTTGATCTTGATCTATCAGGGCTCGGGCAAGCTCGAAGTCGTCGAAACCCTACAGGCAGCAGATTAGTGATCTAGTACATGAGTAGTTGGTCTAACCTACAGTAGCAGATGTGATCGGTTCCCAATCGCCGCCATCGCCGGCGCCAGCGATATCAGCTTCGTCGAATTCTGGGATGTCCACATACATAGCGTTATCGCCATCGCCGTCGCTATCGGTCGGCTCTTTGTGGCGAGGACGCTGGGGCAGAGAGCCAAGTTCCCGGTCGGTCGAGTCAGGGCGCTGGCGCTTTGCAGCTTCGCGCTTCTGCAGTCGACGGCGAATCAACGCCTTCTTCGCACGATGCTGTAAAGCGCGTGGCATCTTGAGCTTAGAAAACGGCATCAACGAGAGGGATAACGACGCGACTTGCGAGAGAGTGGCAGGTGTGGGAGGCGGGAGGTGGAGTGGTTGAAAATTCTTGCAGTTGTTGTAAAGGTTTGTTGGCTGGAAGGTGCCTGTGCCCCGGTCTATTGAGATGGAAGGTACGTTGTGAGGCCGAAAAGGGGCTTATTTCAATATACACCAAGAACCTGAACCTCCGACCAACCTTCAATTGAACTTACTATTACCACGATCGCAACTGCTTCAACTACTTCAACTGCTTCCACGGCGTTTGACTACTTCATTTAAACACAATTGTCAATTTTGATCATTGAAGCTTTGGATTGACAGCAATTTGAACTTGAAGCAAATGGGTATCATGCTAATAATGAATGGAAAAGGCAAAACACACGCCAAACGCCCACACAACCCCCCACCGCTTACTCCTCCCCTTCTCCCCCCTCCTCCCCCTCCTGCCCTTCCTCCCTGTCCAACGGCGGCGCCTCGTCAATCACAAATCGTTCTACATGTTATATAGCTATCAGCAATCCTACCCAAGCCATTCATACCAGACGCTGGGGGGGGAGAGGGGGATTACTTACCGAGGTTGGCCTTGGTCGTCGCAAAGGAGTTCTTCTTCTGCTTCTTCTGGCGGCGCTGCCGCTCGAAGACCCACGCAAAGTCAGTCTCCTTGAGACTCTTATACTCTATTACAATGATTTCAGTAAGCATCGCAGTCCCATAGACAAATAATAACATACCCGACTTCTTGGGCATGTCGTCGTAGTACGACAACAACTTAACGCGGCGAGCAATACCAGCGTCCGCGTCCTGCTTCTTGACCCGCATCCTACCCGCCCAACACCAATAGTCAGTCCCAAAGCCAGTTCACCAATCCTGCGTATAGAGTACATACCACTCTGCTACCTCAAGGGCCAGGCCTTTGAACATCGCTTCCCTCTCGCATTAGCATAACCCAACCCGCATACGAATGATACTTACTGCGTATATAGTACTGTCCCAGTTTAGAAGACCGCTTGAAGTCCAGCCGCCCCTCCATATACGTCCACACCTTAAAGAAGCTCTCCTCCGCCCAGGCCGCATCCGTCATCCGCTTAAGGTAGTCCCGAGGGACTGGCAGCTCCACATTGAGTATATTTGTATACTCAGGGTGCTTGGCATGCGTTGTAAGTAGTTTCTGTCATATATTAGTACTAGCCACCATACAATTGCCAACAAATACAGACCTCCATATGCTCGAGCACGCGGAACTTGCAGTTCTTCTGGTCGTTCATGAACCGCGTACGGGCCTCCTGCCACTCCAAGCCGAAAGGGTCCACATCGTCGCCGTAAATACTCTTAATGTTCTATTGCCATATTAATTAGAAACTAACAACCAAATAGACAGGGGTATTACCTTCTCGTCCTTCTCCGGCTTGCGCTGGTGGAACAAGAAAACTTGGCGCAAACTCACGTCTGTGAGCTTACGCTCGTTGGCGTCGTCCTTAGCCATCTCGGCCGCCACTGCGTCATCAGTCGAACCCGGTTGTTCTGGCTCGGGCTCGGGTCTACGGCGGCGTTTGGTGACGCGGCGAACGTCCATCGAGGTTTTGCCCCAAAGGGTCTTCTCTCTCTCGGTCTGCCACAACAGATGTTAGTCAAATGACAGAGGACAGCAGGCAGTGTACTATACCAAGGAACTCTTTGCCTGTAGCTTGTAGTCCAACAGTCAGCCAGGTTCATTCACAACTTGGAAAGGAAGGACGAGACTTGAAGCCTTACAGGATTGGTGGCGTTGGCGTTGGCGTTGGCGTTGGCGTTGGCGTTGGCGTTGGCGTTGGCGTTGGCGTTGGCGTTGGCGTTGGCGTTGGCGTTGGCGTTGGCGTTGGCGTTGGCGTTGGCGTTGGCGTTGGCGTTGGCGTTGGCGCTGGTGCTGGCACTGGTGCTGGTACTGGTGCTGGTGCTGGTACTGGTACTGGTGCTGGTACTGGTGCTCTGCTGGGGGGTGTTGGGGTTGGCGTCCGCGTCCGGCTGTCATAACACTCTGTTAGCCCGTACTGGCCAGCAAAACACAAGTGTCCAAGGTGCCATACGCTTCGCAGGAGGGGGTCGACGAGGTTATCGTCAAGTTCGGTCCCCCATAGATTAGACATGATGCTATACCAGGTTAGTTACATATCCTACCACAAGTTCCAACGCCATGATCGTATACTAACAAAGGAGGGGTCGCCGGGGGCGACAGTATAGTAATAGAGGACTACGCAGTGATCTCGATTAGTCGAATCAGTCATATACAGAACTTGAAGCCAGCCTTCTACCTTCTTGTACGTACAAGATATTGCCTGGCGTGAAGTAAGGCTTGTGTTGTCGGTGCTAACGGGTTCCATTAGCCTTAAGCAACTACAGGGGACCAGCAAAAGAACTGGACATACCGGCCTCTTGCGTGGAGAAGGCCTGTTAGTGTACGGGCTAACATCTTATCAGCTTTGAGCCGTTGCGGCACGATGCATGGAACGGGCATACATGGCTTGAAGTAGGCCTGGGGGGGTGGCACGACGCAGTCGGGATTGGTAGAGATACTGTCCGAAAGTCCCGTCAGCATATGTCAACTACCTATGTACTTAGCTCAAACTTCGTCGGGGGTAACAGGTAATAAGGGCAAATACCAGACACTGTCCCATCGCAATTGGCTGCGCCATAATGACTCGTGAATGCCCGGGCATCTTTGCGCATTGGATGTCGCAAGTCGTGGCGAACTGCAGCGAATGGAACCGAAGGCATTTGGAAACCAGGGGTAATGGCTTTCACCGCAACCTTGAAAGTAGGGGGCTGACTTACAGAGACGGGCACCACGGGCAGCGGCGGAGACGGGACGGGCGGGCGGCACTACGGGGAGAAAGGATGGCGTGGTACCGACGCGTCAAATTCGCTAAGTCAATTTGGTGGGTGGCTGCCTCAGGTAAGGGGTAGGACTGCCTCGGCCCTCATGACATACTTACCGCTCGCGCCTCAGGAACGGCTCGTTGGTAAAACCGGCTCACAAATTTAAGCAGCTTCAGCAAATATTATTATTATTATTATTTCCTACACCGATATGCCCTGGGGCGCGCCGGTCCTTCTACTGCTATTTACAAAGGGAACCGTACCGTATAGGCCGGATAAAAACCTCTGTCTACCACTTTGAGACAACAATCTGTGAATCCGTCATACTGCAAAAGAAAGGAGGCCCTTTGCCGGCCTCCGTGCCCTCTAGCCCTCCCCATCCACTGTTTCTAGCTCCAGCCCTCTGGCTAGGCTATACTCCAGTAGCCGGCCAGAGTCCATCAGCCAGCCAAGGACCTTCCTAACAAATCTTCTGCTCCGGGCACCTACTCCCCGTAATACGGTTTGTAGGTCCCGATGTGACCGAATCTCTCTGCCGTCCCACGGCCTTTGTAACGGCGGGTCGGGGCACCAAACCACCAAGTGCTCCACTGTCTCCCTGCCTCTCCCGCACTCGCAATAGGGGGTACGGACCTCCGGGACTTTCACCCTGAACAGGTAGTCCCGGAGGCCTATATCCCCGATACGGGCCTGGGAAAGGAGGGAGCTCTGCGCCTTTGTAAGACCTTCGTGTCTCATCAGAGCTTTGTCGGTAAATAAGAGGGCTGGGGGGTCTTCGTCGGCTATCCTCCTGTTTAATACCCTCTGTCGAGTAGTACTTTGTTGACTAGCTCTCTGTTGTTCCCACCGGGCCTGCCAGGCCAGTTCGACCACCTCCTTGGTATTCGACCCCCTATCCTTCCCCCCGATCTTCCATTTGTAGTTAACCCACTGGGCCACTACACTAGCGGCTAGTTCAGTGGGCGTGGGGCTCTGCGGGCCCTGACGGGGCCTCCGGCCTCGGGTTTTCCTCCTCTTGTTGAACCTTCGGTAGACCTTATTGCAGGCCTCAGTGATTAGATGCCCCGTGGTTATTCTCTCGGCCTCCGGCCCAGCCCCTGATTGTAGGGCCTGCTTCTGTAGCCGGCCCTCGAAGTCGGCCAGCCGCTTGTTGAGATATAAGTCTAGCGGTGGCACCCAGGCCTCTGTTTCTAAGCACCGAATAGGAGCTGACTTGTATGCCCCTACTACTATTCGAAGGCTCCTGTTCTGAGCTTTTGACAAGACCTTTGCAGGCCCCTTCGGCCCTGTAGCTCTTGGAGCTGTTGGTTGGTGGAAGCTGGAGGCTCCGTAAGCTATGGCACTGCGGATGCACTTTACGTAGACCTCCCGAGCCCTGGATAGGCTCGGGCCCCACGTCTTTGCTGCAATCCTCGATAAGGCGAAATCTTGGGTTTTGAGTTTCCGTTCCACAGCTTGTTGGTGCGCCCTCCATGATAGCTTCCAGTCCAGCCAGACTCCTAGAAACCGAGCCGATTCCACTGGCTTAACTGTGCTGTAGCCACTATCCCCTGGGTGGGCCAGGGCCACCGGGTTCTCCCACTGTCTCCGACCTTTGTTGAAGTGAATTAATTCGCACTTTTGGGGTGCAAACGCCATCCCCCGGGTACCAGCCCACTGCAAGCAGGTCTTCCAAGCTTTTTCTAGTTGCTGTGTATTGGCCTCTGGGTTCTTTCCAAAGGCCAGTAGGTTTGTGTGTCTGCGAACCCTACTATGCTAACCAGTGGATGAGCTGTTTTCAGGGCCTGATATAGGGAGGCAATGTAGAGGATAAATAGGATCGGGGATAGTGGTGAGCCCTGGGGGACTCCCGCTATGACTGGGATGTCCTCTGTTTTCTGGCCGTCGAAGTGGAGGATCGCAACTCTGTTACTTAACCACGCCTTCACCCACAGAACCACCCACTGTGGGTAACCCTGTAGCCGAAGAGTGGCTAGTAGCCGGGTGTGGTTGACGGTGTCGAATGCCCCTGAGATATCCAGCTGTAGAAGGGAGGCGGTTGCTTTCTGCCGCCAGGCCTCCTGGACTTGGGCTACGACTAGCCGAATCGCTACTTCTGTTGACCTATGCTCTCGGTTTCCCATCTGCTCCGCTGGTAGTAGGCCGTAGGCCTCTGCAGCACTAGTAATCCTCTTTGCTACCAGTGCTTCTATGACCTTCCCAACTGTAGGTAGGAGGGCTATAGGCCTGTAACCTCCTGGAGTTCGGTAGGTACTCGGCTCTTTTCCGGGCTTTTGTAGGACAACTGTTTTGGCTCTCTTGAATGTTTCTGGAAACCATCCGATCCGGAAACACGCCTCCGTGAGAACCGCTAGCACCTTGAACAGTGGGCGCCCACAGGCCTTAAGAAGGCCTATAGGTAAGTCGTCCTCGCCTGGAGCCTTCCAAGGACTAATCTTCGAAAGGACTGCCCTAACATCACCCACTGTAACCTCTTCCTCTATATTGAACTTCGGAACCCACTGTTCTAGCAGGTCCGGGTCCTCTATGTCAGAAAGGTCAGCTTCTGGGTTAGGGTAGAACCGGCGTGCTAAGGCCTCCGCCTTCTCCTTGTGGGTGGAGAGGTCCTGGCCTCCGGGGGGCCCTGTGAGAGCGGGTAGTTTCGGGGGATCTGGGGGGGCGAAGCTTCTGCAACGGGCCCAGCGTTCTAGGCTCCATAGCAGGTCGGTTTTGTGGGTGGCTTTCTGCATTGTTGTCCTCCAGGTCTTCGTTTTCTCCTTGTTGATGGTGGCCGCGAGGGCCCGTAGACCTTGGTTAAGTCTTTCTTTGTTGTGCTCCGACGGGGCTGCCTTGCACTCCCTTTCGGCTCTCCTTGCCTCTCTCTGGGCCTCCTGGACCTCCACTGACCACCACGGCGAGCCGTGGCCTCTGTTGGCCTTCTTCCGAGGGGTGGCCACTTCAGCCATCCTCTGTAGCTCCTCGACCAACTAGTTGAATGCTTCTTTTAAACCCTCCTGCTCCCTGACTTGTGCCCGGAGGCCGTGTGGCCCTGGGTCCTCTAGGCCTATTTTCTCTGGTAGGAGGGCCGCCTCGGCCTCCACCCTACGCCTGTCCATCATAGCTTCAGCAAATAAGTAGCACATGAGCTATTAAATACTAGCTTCTTCAGTGTAAGCCGCTGGAAAAACTGGTGGTTCATATGATGAATTGCTAAGTTAAAACAACTGTCGTTGAACGGCTTGAGTTAGTCAAGCCAGACATAGATAATTCACTTTTATCAACAGCTTCAGCCGTTAGAAGCGTCTCCTTGAGAAGCCGTTGATCAATGGATCATGATGCGAATGGCTTCATTTCCGAACCGTCTTCCATATTGAACCGCTCATCGGCGTAAATCGTCTATCAACGGCTTCCCCGGCATAAGCGAATAACAAGCGGCTTCTTGATACCGGCTTTGCTCCGCTATGTAGACACCTGGTCCAGAATATGTAAACATGCCTAAGGTACCTGTTTTTATTGAGAGAGCATTTTCGGACCGTATCACATACACACTCGCCTGCCATCTTCTTGAATGGATTAATATAAACCGTAATTAACTATAACTACCAATTTGAGAATGACTTTATACCCTAACAATGTAACTAATAGTTTAGGTATAATTGCTCTATTTTCTTCTCTTATATTTTCTTATACACCTTCGATCTTGTTTTGTTTCTTTCTTCCCCTTCTCTTTCTTTTACTTCCCTTCTTATATTTGTTCTTTCTTGTTTTCTTATTTAGTTTGCATTTTCTTTATTTTCTGTTCTGTATTTCCCTTTCTCCTTTGGGTTTTACTCCCTTATCTTCTCTTTCCTTATCTTCCCTTCCCTCTTCTTGTCTTATTTTTCTTTCTTATTCTGTCTACTTGTATTGTTATTCGTTTCCTTAGGTTGTATATCTATAGAAGTTATGTGATACGGTCCGTGGAGACCAATGGCTACGGTGAGAATGCTTCCTCTTTTATTTCGACACTTAACGTACTTGCATAACGAAGCGCCCACCATAACGAAGCGCCCACTTTTTTACACCTAACAACCTTCCAACTCTATCCTCACTTTTCTCCACACAACAAAATGGAATCTCTTCCAAAAGAAACTCGTATGATCCTTGCGCTTGAAGCTCTCAAGAAAGACCCTAAACTTTCTGTCCGAAAAGCTTCTGCGATCTACGAGGTCTCACGAAGCTCGCTCCGCGACCGACGCGCCGGAAAGCAACCACGACGCGAAATATCAGCCAACCTTCGAAAACTGACTGACTTTGAAGAGCAAGTCCTTCTTGAGAGAGTACTCGACCTTGATGCGCGAGGATTTCAGCCCCAGCTCTCGGACCTTCGAGAAATGGCCGATCGCCTTCGGGCCGCACGCGGCGCGTCGGGCGTCGGACCCCGATGGGCAAACGGTTTCGTAAAGCGACATTCCAAGGTTACGACGCGTTTCCGACGCCGAATCGATTACAAGAGAGCCCAATGCGAAGATCCCGACGTAGTAAACGCGTGGTTTCGGCTCGTACGCAACGTAATCGATAAATACGCGATCCAAGAGGGGGACATCTACAACTTCGACGAGACTGGGTTCCAGATGGGCATACTTTCGAGTGCAAAGGTCGTGACGAGCTCCGAGCGACGTGGACGGCCTCGCACAAAGCAGCCTGGCAATCGAGAGTGGGTTACGGTGATCCAAGCTGTGTGTGCGGATGGCTGGGTCGTGCCGCCGTACTTTGTCGTCAAGGGGAAAAACCACCTCCTCCCTTGGTACCAGGACAGCCGGTTCCAGCCCGAATGGAGAGTCCATACAAGCGAGAATGGCTGGATAACAAATGAGATTGGCCTCGATTGGCTAAAACATTTCGACGAGGCTACCAAACGCCGTACGAGAGGGGTACATCGACTGCTCATCCTTGACGGCCACGAAAGCCACCACTCGGTCGACTTCGAAGATTTCTGCAAGGCCAACAACATTGTTACACTTTGCATGCCTCCCCATTCTTCCCACTTTCTCCAGCCTCTTGATGTTGGGTGTTTTAGTCCGCTCAAGGCCTCGTACGGCAAGCGGATTGAGCAGATGATGCGGATGCAGATCACCCACATTACGAAGGAGGACTTCTTCGACGCGTTTGTCGAGGCATTTCACGCTTCAATCACAGCGAACAACATACGAGCGGGCTTTAGAGCAACTGGCCTTGTTCCTTTTGACCCTGAATTGGTAGTTTCTTGCCTCGACCCTAAGCCACTTACCCCATCTCCTCCAAACTCGCGTCCCGGAACAGCCTCGACTTGGGCCCTGAAGACCCCATCCAATGCGTACGACGCGACCAAGAGCTCCATCACTCTCAAGCGGAAGATCGAGAACCATCAAGGTAGCTCTCCGACTCACATTTTCGACATCATCGACTTGCAGGCCAAGAGCATCTCAAAATTGGCACATGAAATGGTGTTACTCCGAGCTGAGGCCCAGGAACTTCGTACAGCAAATGAGCGACTAAGCAAGCGCCGTAGGACAAAGAAAACGCGTCTGCAGGAAGGAGGATCACTTAGTTTACAAGAGGCAAAGGGTTTGATGGCTGACCGGGGACTTGGTGATAAGGACTGCGAGGAAACGTCAGGGAGTAGTGGTTGTATAACAGTGGGTGGGCCACGCATTCGGCTCTGCAGCAACTGCAAGAAGCCCGGCCACAATGCGCGGACATGTCAAGTAGTTTGCGAGATGTCTGAAGACAGTGACTCCGAGTAGTTTTAATTGATTTGAGTTGTTGTGGCTGAATTGACTTACACAAAGTGGTTGAGGTCCGGGAAAAGTGGGCGCTTCGTTATGGTGGGCGCTTCGTTATGCAAGTACGTTACCTAACTTCATGGAGTAGTTGGAAATTAAGACTCGGATTCTGGCAATCGACGCAGTACCACATGATCCACATCCAATACCGTAGACCCGAGTCAACCCGTGGACGGTCAAGCGGAACCTCCCTATATAGCCACCCACCCTCGAGTCATCTCAATATCATATCGAGTAATGCGACGGTTAAAGAATCGAACGCGAGAGAAACCGTCCATGGGACGCTAACATGATACTGCTTGGCAGGAACGTCGCCACTTTAACATCCCCATACTTTCATAATTATGAGCTGGAATAACATCGAGCAAGCCTGGGGTTGACATTCCTACCATTCTGATCAGCCTCCCAAGGGGCTGCTCAGGACGTCTTCGGCCTGGTCAATCCTGCAATATTTGGGTCTATAGCTGCGAAGGCCTTGTGTGAGCCAAGCGAGCGGGGTGATGGGGCGCAGCAAGGTGTTGTTCCTTCTCTCTCGTCCACACACAACACACAACCACCTAGAAATATCACCACTTTTTGCTTCCCCATTCGTAGTCCGAAAAGAATATCCTTCCTCCTACGAACAAATAGTTCCCGGCTACACCAACAAAAGAGAAATCTCTACTGTGTGTTCCCAGCAACTATGGATTCGCCCCAGACGCGCGAAGAATTGATGAGCGGGCGGATTTTTCATCTAGGTCGGCTGTGTCGCTCGCTCCGCGACACAGACTTTCACGAATGGGGCTTTGTCATCTATCGCGGCGTGTACGGCGATGATGAGGCGTGGAACTCGTTTATTCAATGCTTCCGGGACAACGTGCACCTGGACTTGGCGCGCCCCAAACGGAACGCAGAGGCGGTAGAGCGCGGGGCAATCCTCGAGCAGTATGCGCAGTGGACGGTCATCGAAGACAGCGAGACGCTGGACGGCGCGTCGAGGGACGACATCAGGCAACGCTTTCTCGCGTGGCGCGAGGGCCGGATCGTGACTCCAAAACGACCAGATGGTCCAGTCCGCTGGTCCCCACCAGCACACTGGTTTCCGTCTCTCGACGACCGTAAGCCTGCCGCCCTACCGCGCTTTACCTACTGCCTCTATG
Organism: Chaetomium olivaceum; assembly: GCA_039881045.1. NCBI lineage: Eukaryota > Fungi > Ascomycota > Sordariomycetes > Sordariales > Chaetomiaceae > Chaetomium > Chaetomium olivaceum. The sequence goes on from JAYWVB010000012.1 coordinate 732,781, forward strand.
TCGACTACGACTGCCTCGCCACGCTTGGCCCCCACCTGGCAGGGAAGCCCAGCGATATCTCCCAACCGCATTTGCCTCCTCCCCCGCTCGTCGCCATCTTGATAGACGGCGAATACGTGCCTCGGCAAGACACCCAAGGGGGTGTCCCTCCCAGCGATATCTCTCAACCGCAACTGCCTATTCCCCCGTTCGTCACCTTCTTGACAGCTTTAATCGGCGAACCCGTACCCCGACAAGACACCCAGGAGGTTTTCCCTCCCATCGACGGTTCCACCGCCAAATACGTGGGCTGGCAGTATTACGACACGCGGTACATATGCGGCCTTTACGATACTCTACACACTTCGTTTCTTGATAGTTACAACTACGTGAGGCCCCCGCTGATAGCCCCGGGGGGAGATCATCGTCCACCGATGCCGCTTGTATAGGTCGGTGTAACTACATGGTCATGGTACGTTCCCATTCGGGGTACGCGATACAGCTCAAAATGCGTAGAATCTAATTTGTTACATCTACAATGACACAATCCAGTCTCTCGTTCGAAGATACACCGTGTACCCGATGTTTGGGGCCCTCTGGTGTTTGATGTCCACATGAGCTTTATCATACTTTCAGGGGGTGAATTTTGAAATTGCAAATGTTCTCTTCCTTGCGGCAGGCTAATTATGCCGGTGCCAACCCCAGCCGGACTGGGAGCTTCAGAACGATATCTGTCTTCGGCTCTGTAGCACGGAAAGTCGCAGCAAGACTGTCATGCCAAGCTTGTGGCTCCTATCCATGAACAGTGATTGAGATTTGACGCGCCGTAGCTTACCTAACATGGCTCCTCCGGAAGTGTGCCTTTTATCCCGTGATCACCATCCATCCACTTGCAGCCATTTATTAGTCCCGACCTCCACGTCTCCATCTCGAGACCTCCGTTCCCGGGGCACACAACTAGGACCTCACCGCCCCATCCGCTCTCGTGGCCATGGCTCGCACGCGAGCCCAAACAGCGGCCGAGAAGGCGCTTCCATCGCCGGCGTCAAATGGCCAAGGTGCTTATTCTTCATAGCGCCAAACGACAGGTTTTGCTGACACTTGCAGGACATCCACCTAGAGGCATCCAGCCGCGCAGAGGCAGCTCCCGAAAGCGCGCAACCAGGCGCGCCGCGCGCAAGCCCCCGTATTCAACCAGAAAAGTATACTTTTTCTCCTTCGAGTTATATAAATTACAAGCTAAATTAGGTCATAGGATTCACGGGATCCACCGGGGCTTGTCCAGAGGAGAAGTCGCAAACACACGCAATCAACCAAACACGCACTCGAGGCTAAACCAGACCCAGACCCGGAACGGCAACGGCAACACATATCCCCTCTGCGTCCTACGGAGGACGCCTTTAACGGTCCAGTGATCAGCATCGGGGCGCACAAACACACCTGGCCGATCACGCCTCCTCAGGATGCCGGGGGCAGCGACTACAGATGCACTGTCGACCACGGCCGAAAACCGTTCTCCATCACATGGCAGGGATCCCCAGTACCCTGATCTTCACAACTTTCCCGCTCTCGACTGTGTTGAAGTCTCTCCAATACCGCTAAGCCCCGCTCTCGCTGCGATCTGGACAGACTCGGAGCTTCTCGATTACGGTTCCCACGCGTCTATCCGAGTCTTGAAGCATAGTCACTTCCCCATCCTCAAGCTCGCCCATCCAGACGCGCAATCACTTGCTCTGATTGAACACGAATTCAATGTCCTTGCCGATTTGAACTCGCTAGGCCTGCCGGTTCCAGAGATCGATACGCAGCCCATTGTTGACGGCGGGCGCATCTGCGGCTACCCGAGCTACGTTCTAGACAGGATGACATTCAGGACGTTCTTCTGCGACTCCACTCCGCTGGATTCTGCCATGGAGATATAAACCCCAGCAACATCATGAAGGAGGACAGTGATCGGATTATATTGATTGACTTCGGCTTTGCGGGGCGAGCAGGTAGCGTCGCCCCGTCCTTCATTCCTAGCTGGGCTTACACCGCTGGCATCTTCGAAGTGGAAAATGACTTGAAGGCATTCGAGAAATTCATCAGATAGCCCCTGAAACGTCAAGGCTTGTGGTCCTTACACAATGCCTTGAGCCTGCAGGTTTTACTAGATGTAGTGAATGTTGCATCAGGCTAGACGGGTGACGTCCGAGAGATACACGTTTGACGGGACATTCACACAGAAGAGCTTTTTTGTGCTTGGGAGTTGGGACTGACAAGGAGCGCACTGACCTGGCACACCCTGGAGGGTGGGTGGGTCGCAGGGCCGAAGTGCGCACGTGCGGCATCTGCAGCCCAGTGGAGTTGATGCAAGACAGTGGCAGAGCTGCCAGCGCGTCTGGCGCGATCCCCCGCGATCCCCCTTTACACGCCCCAAATGCCACAAAACGACGGGAGCCACAGAACGCCACCACCCCTGAAGCGGACTGATGCCACAACCGACTTGGATAATGGCGCACATACGCCAAAGAGGCGGCGGTTTGATAAAGTTGTTACTTTGAGCGGCGACGACGAGCCGAACGCCCTCGACGTCGACGGCGCAAACGACTGGCTCTCCGACGACTTTAATGTCGAATACGATGATGTCGAAGAGGAAGACGAGGAGGAAGGCGGCGATGGATCCCAAGAATCCCAAGGATCTCAATACCACCGCTCGCGGAGCTTGATAGAGCAGCTACAAAAAGACGCGTTCGACGATTTCAAGTCCGACATTTGCGTCGAACTCGATTGTCTCCGTGAATCGGCCGCCGACTCGACGTGGGCAGAAGACGACCGTGCAGAAGGGCTACGGGATGTACTTCGGGAGTGGATCGGTCAGGATAAAACGTCGCGACGCACGAACAGTCTTTACTACAGACTCGATCACACATATGATGACAGCCAATTTCCGCCCGACCCTTTCCTTCGACGGGACGCAGTGGTTATCGAAACGCTGGACCGGATAGTAGCCGACCTCGACCTCGAGATCTTCCTTGCTCTACTCGACAGGGAAGATGGTGGGCCGACACCGGACTACCTGGTCCGCAGCTTGGTTGACCGACACGGCCACGAGCTGATTTCTGACATCCCGGTCGATGACAACTTGTTGCAGACAAAAGTGCCTTTGTTGGAAACCCGTGCCTCTGGTTCCGAAGTGGTGAGTGAGCTTCCCGCTCGAATGACACGCAGACGGGTGGATATTAATCTCGATCTCTATAGGCTGTGATGCTAGCCCCACGAGACGGTGTGGTGGACTTCCTGATGCAATACACTCCCGTTTCTTCGTCGGACCCTTTGTGCTTCTAGCGCGATATATTTCTCGACGGCCTTGCAAACTATTTTCGAGCTCGGATATCGGAGTCCAGTAACCGAGACCGGTTTCTCCCTGTTTTCAAGGAGTTTTGTGCCAGAGTCTGGCAGCTAGATGAGGCTAAGGGCCTTCAGTGTTGTCAAGGCCTGTCCTCAACGACATTCTTGAGGCAGTGGTAAACATCGAAGATTGGGCTTTCCTCGAGCAAGCCGCTTGTCACCTTGGTAGACGCCCTCTAAGCTTCTTCACTTGGATTTCCGACCGCGTGGCTTCGGGGTCGCTGCCCTTGCCGAAAGTTGAGAAAAGGTACGCGCTGCCCACCCTGTTCGGAGACTCTTACTGACCATTATAGCTTGTTGGCCGCTGCTTCAACCGCGACGGCATTCTCAGACACATTGGTCGTTGCGTATCGGCTCACCGCGCCAAAATCACCAGAGAACGCGTGTACAGATTTCTCACGCCAGTTGATTACCAACCTACCTGAAGTTTTCGACGCCAAAGAATCTTGCTCTTATATTGGCCATTTTTTGGTCGATTTATTTTGTATCACGCAAGGGGCCGAAGGATTGGAAGTGTCCAAGTATGTGCAGGCGATCGCTCTCCCATCTGTATCTCGGGGACTAACCAATCTATGTAGACTGCTTCGAATTGCCGAGAAGAACCTTTCGAACTCGTCATTCTTACTTGGCGTCTTAGACGGCCTCCGTCTCCGCGCTGCAAACGGGAGTCCGACTCAAACGCAGATACCATCGGCCCTCGGGCCACTATTTGACCATGTTGTACGGCTTCTCATCAACAACCTCGATGTATCGAAGCTGTTCCGGAGGGGTTCACACCAGTTTCAATGCCACGGCTGTTCATCTTCTGACCAATTCGCCTCCAAGCCGGGACATGCCGGGCCTATCGACGCCGGCCAATTCGCCAACATCATATCTAAGCTGTTGGTTGATGGGGCGGATAGTGTTGTGGCATGTTTCGCATCCAAGGTCGTCGCGAACGTTACACTGATCCCACGAGAAGAGTTTATCTCTTTTTGGATCCCATTTCTTGGTCATTTTATCAAGATTCTCGAAGAAAAGAACGTTCCACTGTCCACACCTCGGTACCGGCATCTCTTCGCCTCAATCCTTGAAACGTACCTCGCCCGGTGCGTCGGCGCGCCGCCGTTGAGATGGACACCCAAGAGCAGGGAGATCGATTGTCGCTGCGATCTCTGTCAGTTGTTCTATCGTTTCCTCATCAGCAGCGTCTCTGCCGCTTCTTTCAGTCCGGTTTCACGGTCCAAGGTGCACCATCTCAATACATATCTAATTCCCCAGGCTTACAAGAATAATCGATGTCTATTCGCCATAGAGGATGGTTCGCTTGTGGTCAGGAAACTAAAGGAGACTGATCCCCAGAGTCGGAAGGGCGGGACGGAAAACAAAGAAAAGGCAAGCATGAACATACGGCAGTTGGACGGCCCGGCCTTGCGTCAAATTCTCGGCGATGAGTACGTTCGAATTTGGGACTTCCAGTCCATTCAGATGCCCCGGGATTGCTCCCCCGTTCCCATCGAGAGTTTAGACCGCCCGCCTCCACACATGACTCTCTTCAGACCACACCAACTTCCCGTCTCGATGACTCCAACAGCTTCGCCCGGCTCAGCACATCAGTTAGGAAGCAGCCGTCCACCAAATCCTCAAGGGCGCCTTCACACTATCAACGGCCGCAATCCCTCCCCTTCCTCAATCAACCCAGCAGCGCCCACTCCCTACGTCAGGAGTGTTACACGCACTCCACGCAATGTTAAGAAGGTCGGCCACGACCAGGATGGGCTGTTAACTCCGACCACTTCATCACAGACTCGCCGTGGGACCGTCGAAGCCTATCGGCGAACCATGTCGAGAGGATGGGACTCGTTGCGTTTCAAGGAGCGCGAGGCGGACTGGTTGAGGGCCGAGCGGGAACTGATGCACCCAACGCAGCTCCCACGCATAACCCCATCTTCGTCGCGATACACAGCCTCCCAAGGCTCACCGAGTTTAGTGGGCCGGCGTACCGTGTCTAGTCGTGCAGCAAGGGTGCCAAGGCCGTCGGTCACCGTTTCAACACCCCGGGCCGCTGCGACCACAATGCAGCCTTCCTCTCCATCCCCGCGCATCTTCGGCCCGATCTCTTCGGGCCGCCTCAACTCGGTGCCAACGCCCCAGAGTCAGTCCAGGATCAAAACAAAGCCTGGCAAGGTCAATACGGAGGTTGTCAAGGTCGGAGCGGGGGTTGGGCGGCCATCAGCGTCCTCTACGCGAGGTGCCAAGAAGCATGTGCCCGAGGTCATTGACTTGACTGGCGATGACTGAAGCCTGAGTCTGATTGGATTTATGTTTTGGCTTTCTGTTTGGATTTGCCACGTATGGCTGTGCATACGCACAAGAGGTCGGGTTTAGTTACCTCATCGCGCGATACCCGTTGTCTTGTCTTACTATTTACGATGTCAAAACCCCTGTTGGTTGTTTTTTGAGTGAGTGAGCTTGCACCACAGGTGGGGCTGAGCGCCTAAAGGCTGTTGGTGTGCCGTTGCATTTGCCGCCGTGTGCTGGTTCCCCGCTGCACACTGCCTCGTCAGGCTTTCCTGTTGGCTCTCACCAAGAGGGGGCCAAATGTGAGTTGCCGTCCCTCTCGGGCCCACGAGCTGTTTGCCTGTCCTGTTCTAACATTACGCAGAGGGCCTTGTGTGTCCTCGGGCCGTCGAAATTCGGACTCGGGGACGTCATTTTTCAGCTTCACACAACAATGGTGTGGTGGAGGACTGTCAGCCGCCCAGTCGTCTCGGGTGGGTGGGGGCTGCGGCGCGTCGGCGGAGGGTGTGATCGCGCCCCGGGAGTGGCCCGCTGGCGTCGTGGATTGGCGCCAAGGTAGGCCTTGACATGGGGTCGCCCAAGCCTCGCGGGTTCCCGTGCCGCCGTCTTGTGCTGCCAACGGCGTCCAGCTGATTCAAAATGATGGGCTCGCCCCAAGCCGGGCTTACTGAAGATCTTCTTCAACCAGCGGCGAGCAGAGGGCACCGCAAAAGCAACTGACAAGACTCGGCTTCTCGATTCTACATCGCAGCACCTGCTCCCCGCCCATTCCTCGGTCAGGATCGAAACCCGGCACAGCAACCGCGCAATCGTCAAAAGCCATGGCGACCGAGTTGCCGACGTCCGTGACGAAGGACGCCGAGGCTGCGCAATCCATCCCGTCGACCCCCGGAGTTCACAAGTCGTACGACACATTCACGCCGTTCGACCGCCTAGCGTTGGAGTTCAACGACGACCTCGATTACGTGCCGATTGGGATCTCGGAGAAACAAACAAGAAAGATCCTAAAACCGAAGCCGGGGAGGAAACCATACCTACCTGGGCAACCTCGCATACGGCTAGACAGGACACATGAGCACAATGTTAATACCAACGAGGTTGAGCTCCTCAAGTATCTTCAAAAATGCCACAGTACCGCGGGGCTCGATGAGCTACTACCGTGGATGCGGTACATCTTTGTGCAAACGCCCTCCTACACCCACATCATGCCATTACACCACCAAAGGTCACACGCACGTGAAATCAAGGTGTCAGAAAACCCGGGCCTGCACTTAGTCTGGTACTACGAGCTCATCTTCATCAAGCCCATTCCAGCCTACTTTTACACGCAAGCCTTCTGGGTCTACTTGGAAAACGCCGATAAGGGACTGTACGGCGCCTGCCTCGGCTTCATGCGCAGCTATTACATGCTCATCCAGTACGACCTGGATTTTCACGAAGCTTGCAAACTACGCCTGATCCCGCCCAAGGGGGACGGCGAGATGCCCACATACGAGGAGTGGTGCGAGTTCATCGAGCCGTTCGCCCGGGTTGGCGACGCCCACGTCAACCGACGCTACCACTACGGCGAGCTCCGCCTGACGCGAATCAACCGCGCCGCCATGCTGTTCAAGTTCAGCCTGGCCTACTTCCACATCTACCCCCAATGGGGCTCCTTCCTCGAACACACACTGGCGCCCATCATCACCGTGTTTGCGGTGTGCTCGGTCGTGCTCAACTCGATGCAGGTCAGCCTGGCTGTTATGGAGGTCAAGGGGGAAGCGTTTACCATTTCTGGGGCGTGGTCCAGTTTTATGGACGCGTCGTTGTGGTTCCCGGTTATTGTGATGCTCAGTATTGCGGTTATTCTCATTGCGTCGTTATTCGGCATGGGGATCATGGGCCTGAAGGACCTGTTCCGTGGGAACTCGGTCCGGCGAAAGAAGAAGAGTGGGGATCCCAGCGCGGGACACGGAGTCATGGGATGGTCTGGTAGTACCCGATCATTGCTTTTCTCTGTTTATGTATCCACTCGTTTTGAGATATTTCGAGTACAATTATCCTTCCAGCATACTTTTTACACTGCCTTAAGCCTCCAGCTCCGCCCGTTGGACGCCGAATCTCTCGCCTATCGATACCCAGCCTCCGACGACGACCAGAACTCTGAACGCGACGTTGTCTGCGTCGTCGCCGAACCCAGTGTCCAATGCTTTGCTCACAACTTCCCAATCCACGAATCCAAGCTTCTCCACCGCTTCCCGCGTGCATATCTCTCGCATTTTCTTATGCATCGGCCCGTCCTTGGGCCACTTGCTCGGAGCCAAGTACGGCTGCTTCCGCCGCTCGTACAGTTCCGTCGTGATGTACGGCTTGCCCGCCTCGCGGAGGATCCACTTCTCGGTGAACGAGCTGGTGAGGGTCCCGCGGGCGTCCCACGGCGTGCCGGACTTCTTGGCCGCCGTTTCCGCGTCGGGCGTGTACGCGAGCTTGACGCTCGGCGGGAGCCCGTTGACGTACTCGGACAGCACGTGGTCCAGAAACGGCGGCCGCGCCTCGATGCTGTGCGCCATCTCGGTGCGGTCCCCGAGGCAGGTCAGGAGGTGGTTGGCGAGTAGAGATTTGGCCCACAGGTACTGCGCTGAGTGCAGCGGGTGCCACTTCGTCTGGATCTTGGCCCTGGCTTCTGCCGATATCTCCCTGGCCTGTGCCCGCTCGTTGCTGACGCCGGCCCACCGCTCGCGGAACTGCGGCGCGAAGATGTTGAACGGCGACTGCCACCCCTGGGTCCAGCCCAGGATCCTGACGACTTTGAGCTCGCGGTATACCTCCGGGTCGCCGCCGCCCTGGACTTTAGCCCCTCGCGAAAGCATCTCTCCTTCGATGACCTGCTGCGTCCGCTCCTGCAGCTCGGTGCGCAGCTCATGGTCACTGGCCAAGGCCGACTCGGGCATCGCCAGGTCCGGCTCGCGCAGCATGTCGGGGATGAAGAAGGAGTAGCCGGCAAAGTGCTCGTCGGAGCCTTCCCCGGTGAGTACCACCTTGAAACCGTGCTCCCGCGGGAGTTTGGAGAGGCAGAACTTGCCGACCGAGTTGAGGTCCATGTTGTGGTGCTCGCTGTGGTAGGCCGCGTCGGCAAAATTCTCGGCCAGCGCCACCTCGTCCATGCGCTGCTTGAGGATCTGCACACCCAGCCAGTTTGCCGTCCGCTCGGCGATGTCTATGCTCGTTAGTCAGTGCTGGGGGCTCCTGCAAGGATAGGGCTACATACCCGACTCATTGAGAACCTGCGAGTCCGGGAACTCGATGCTGAAGCAAGCAATCCGGCTAGTGGCGTCCTGGTTGCCCATCTTGATTCCCTCGTCCCGCACGAGGTGCGTCACGATGCCCGCTAGGAGCGACGAGTCGATACCTCCAGACAAGTAGATGCCAATTGGCACATCCGCCCTCAGCCGCAGCCGAATCGCCTCGGTCAACCGCTCCCTCACGCCAAGCACCATCTCCTCTACCGACCGCGTCTCTGGCACCCGCTATTCACCTGCACGTCAGCCATCAAACACCATCGTCTCTCTCGAAGCCTCGAACTCACCTTATCGGGATACTCCAAATCCCAATACGTCCCCTTCACCATCTCCCCCGCGGCGCTCACCTCCACCCACCCGCCCGGCAACACCTTGTGCACCCCCTCAAACAACGTCCGCTCTCCAATCTGCCATAACCCCTCCATAATAGCGGTAACATCCCACCTCGGCTTCCACCCCATGCCCAAAAACGCCTTCGCCTCCGCCGCCACCAGCAGCCTCCCGCCTTGCACCGTCCAGAACAACGGCTTGATGCCAAATCGGTCGCGCGCGAGGATCACTTTGCCTCTTCCATCATCTGCGCCGGCATCGTAGAGCACGAGGGAGAACTCGCCGCGCAGGTGGTTGAGGAAGGCCGGGGCGCCATGGGCTTGGTAGAGGGCGAGCACGAGTTCCGTGTCGGCGTGCGAGTGGAATACATAGCCGTGCTTGGTGGCGAGCTCGGTGCGCAGCGTGTCGGAGGGGTCGTAGATCTCGCCGTTGATCACGGCGTGGATGTTGCCGCAGGGGGAATGGTCTGGAAGAAGATGTGTTAGGGGTGTGTCTAGGGAGTTGGGGATTTAAGGGGTGATGGGAGGCTTGGATGAAGGGGGGATTGCGTACGGGGTTGGTTGCCGGAGGGAGACAGGTCGTTGATGGAGAGGCGGTTGTGTCCGAGGCCTGGTGAGGCAGATAGTTAGTTGGGGGGGGGGGGGGTTTCGCGGGATGGAGACGGGGATTCAACAATACCGATCGAGGCATCTTCGTTGATCCAGATGCCCTTTGCATCGGGGCCACGATGGGCAATCAGGTCGAGGCTATTGCTAAGCTTGGTTTCCAGATCGGCGCGGGTTTCCGGCGTGCACGGCTGACGCTGGCGCCGGTCCAGCGCAATGCTTACGGCTATGCCACACATGGTATTGCTGGGGTTGGTTAGGTACTTATTTCACGGGTGGTGGGATGAGTTGACCGTCTAAACACCTTGTATGTGTGGCTATCTTCCTTTACTTTATATACCTACCCTCATGTCTCGGGGATCTCACCGCTACCGCTTCTTGCTTCATTGGTGCCTAACCGCCCCTACCATTCCATCCCCGACGTGAGCTTCATTGTGATTTGGGAAATCTTCTGTGGCCCAATCAACATGAATGAATCACTCATACCCAAATTTCGGACTGCGGTTTAGGCACGCTTGCATCGTAAGTCCCACCGTAACGTTTGCCTAGCGTAATAGCAGCTCGCTCTCGCTATTCGGCGGTCCGGGGTCGTTTTATTAGCAGGGACGTGGTACGTGGATGACGTTGTCTTCAGTTGCGGGATGGCGACGATCCCATGTCAAGTGCCGACAGGCGGGACGACAAGTGCCAGGGATTGTCGCATCCAAGTGCGAGACCGAGCCAGGCTGAGACAGTGGAGATCGAGTCTCGGGACTTGAGGAGCAACAACCTGAAATAAGGCCTGGGAACATCCCCTTTTAATCTACATAGTCCGGGCCTTGGGTTTTCAAGGAGGTGTGAGGTTTAACAATGAACGGGCAAACAGGTATCATTGGTTCATTATACCAGGACCAGTCAGGGTATACCTACTTCCCTCCTTCTTACCTCGTTTATCCTTTTCTGTTTTTTTGTTTTTTTTTTTCCTTTCTTTGCTTTATTCTTTCTTCTCTTCTCTCCGTTTCTATTTTGATTATTTTCTTTCTTTGTTTCGTGTTTTTTACTCCTTTCTTCTATTTTTCTCTTATATTCCCTTCTTTCTTCTTCTTGATCAAGTGCTGGATTTGACTACATCCATCACAACGCCAAACTCAAGTCTTGTCGTGGGCTGTCAGCTACCTATGCAGAGGGATTAAGGTACTCACTGATAACCATTTGATAAGAAAAATAAGGGTGTCCCCCCCCTGTTCAAGGGAAGATGCACACAGTCACACACTGTTAAAGGGCATAATTGTTGCATGACTTCCAAAAACTGGTGATCCTGATGTCTCATTGCGTACCCGAAGGCAGAGACTAGGCCATCTCTGGTCCTCTTATATACAACGAACGGGTGATGCAACGCGTAAAATGGGACAACAATTGGCCCCTGCCCCTGAATAGACCATGATCATCCCTGCGCTGGGTACGCCCAGCTCTTTATTTTATTCTCTTTTTTCCCTATATTTACCTGGTTTGTTATCCATTTCGTTAGGCTACCTATATATCCATAGAAGTAATCTGTATGATATGGTCCGTGGGGATCATTAAGGTAGGTAAGGTCCCGAAAACGCTCCCTCTTTATGAATCCCACGTTATACGGAGCCTCAGCTCCCATCGTGTAGTTTGATGCAGGTCCGAGGTGACATAGAATGGGACAGTGATGCACGGCAAGCAAGTGCCATTGATCGATTGACCCTTTTGACATTCTTGCCGTATGCGGCGGGCTCTTAGTAAGACCCAAAATAAATGACGATCATGCTTCCAGCGATACGAGATCGAGCTTCGCCCCTTTTGGGTGTCGAGGTGGCTGTAATGCATGGTAAAGGAACAATACGAACCGGTGCAACGTCGACTTACCCGGATTCTCCCCAACCACGCCAAACTGTCGCCGTCTGTTGCAGACCGGTGGTAAAGAGAAACCTGGTGTCAAGATTACAAGGTTAGGACCACGCCTTTGGCGTGTGGTCGCCAAGGCGTAATCAAACCCCCCGAGGTGGACCCAGGGGACCAGATGCGGTATTTTTCAGGGTCAGATGCCCGCACACAGCTGTTTGAACCAGACACAGACATCACGACGGTTGCACTGCAGTAGTTGACCATCAATTGGCTCAACTGGCCGTAATTACACTGTTTTCACTACGTTTGACTGTCCCATCTCGGTATCCGTGGCTGTGGGTTTTCCAACACCTGGAAGTGGGAGCCCACCATAACGTTGACCCTCAATCCAGATCAATCCAAAATGGGGAGGATCGACAGTGTGGAAGTTAAAAGTGGCCGTCGTCCCCAATCTTCACACTCATATCTTCCTACAAACAGACAGACACGCTCGCACCAAAGCCACCACTCAATAAAATAAACCTCCAAGATTTCGATATCAAATCCACCACCATGCGTTTTACCATCTCGGCCCTTACCCTCGCCGCAGCGGCCTCCGCCCTGCCCAGCCAAGCGAGGACAGGCTCGACGTCCAAGGGCTTCAACCTCTACGCTCGCGTCACCGGCGGCAACAGCGAGCTCGCGCAGTCAATCGAGGGCCTGACCCTTACTACGGCGCACACGGGCGCTGGCCAGAACGCGGCCGTCCTCTCGGACACGAGCGCCCGGCTCTTCTACCAGAACGGCACGGCGGAGAGCGGCACCAGCAGCATCGTCACCGACGGCGGTACGCCCGCCTCGATCCCCTTCAGCCTGGCGGTGCAGCCCGCGGACGAGGCCCGCCGCATCCTCGAGATCAGCGTCGGCGGCTCCGGTACGCCCAACTTCGTCGGCGCACAGGGCACCCTCGTCAACGGCCTCGGCGAAGGCACCTACGTGGCCTGCGACGCCGTCATCCCGTACTACCAACGCGTCTTCACCACTCTGCAGTTTGTCTACGGCGAGCCGGATCCGGCTACCCTGGCGGAGTGCGTCACCATCGACCTAGTCGCCAAGTGCGCTGTGCTGAACGAGCTGCCCGACGAGGGCAGCCTGTCGAGCCACGAGTTTGCGGTTGATGTCAAGTGCGAAGCCTAAGATGGATGGAAAAGTTGGATGGGCTTGAATTTACATATCCTGTCTGTAATTATCTTGGATAGAATCGGCCGTTGTAATATCCATTACTAGAGTCTTCGGCAACGTTCGGACATCGGAGTCCGATGCCCAAATCCCACCCTTGTTCTCTCAACGTGCATGAATACTGACTTGGTGGAGGCCCCTGGCAATTGGGTTTGGACGAGGAAGGCCAATAGAAAATACACAGTTTCAACAGCCCATTAGGAGATGCAACCGCGGAGTCCAAGGGAGCTTCCCGAGCTAGGGGCATGATATTAGCGTGTCGGTTGACTCAACCGACGCCTGAATATCAACTCCCCAGGCAGTTACCATTGGTTTAGAAACTGAATATTGGATTGAACCCGACTCTTCAACTCCTTACTAGCGCCTATCCCATCCATGGAACACTTCTTTCGCTTTCGCTATTCCTTCCCCCCTCGCCGGCATTACCCCTACCCCTGCTGCCCCTACCCCTGCTTTATTTATCAACCCTGGGTCATCCAGTCATGCCCATTCGCAAACAGCATACACAAGACTTCACGGCTCTTAGCAGGGCATCGACCCACTTGCAGAGGCTGATGGGGCAGTCCTCGATTCATCGCGGGCGGAATATGCACGCCAAGGAAGCTTTGAGAGTGCCGAACCACTCAAGCGCAAAACAGTCCCTGGTTGCCTAATTCTGGTCATTGGTGAGAACCCTTTCTGATTTGCTCAAGCCGGCCAACCCAGGCAGCCCTTCGTCTTGAAGTCCCTTTTCCTGAAGTTGCTACCCCCCATCCTCGCTTCAGTCATCACGGACACATATCGAGCACATTACCTCGGCTTCAACTCATCGCCTCACCCGCACACATCTGTACAGAATCACTTATGTCGCCACCTCACCCCGAGAACACCCCCGGTAAGCTTGTCCCTGGATTCTATCCCGCCCCTTTTGACGGCAGATCAGGCAGCTAACCTCTGCTGCTGCTACCAAAGACCTAGCCCTCCAGGCACCGAAGCCCCCAACAACCGAGGCCAGCCATCCTGATGGCGACACTCACGAGACCCGTCCCACGGGCGGCTATGGACCCACCAAGGAACAGTTGGCGGCTGGCCACGCATCCCTGGCATGGCTGGAAGCCATGGGAGTGATCAAGCCGTTTGTAGTTCGGTATCCGAGATGGGTCCTTGAGGATGGAACGGTTCTCTGCGAGGGAAGTGGACCCGATCCCGTGGTTGAGGCGACTGCGACGGACTCGAAGGAAGGCGCCTTGCCGGCGGGGAAATCAGAGTCGAAGAGTGGTAGGGAGGCGTGAATGTGAAGGCGGTGACTGATTTGTAGGACCGGGACGTGGGGGGTGACTTGCTAGGTCAGGAGTGACAAGATTCTGTTCCGTTACCATTACAGCAACCTTTGAACCTGTTCCATCTGCACATATACTACATAAAGATAGTAATAATAAAAAGAGAAAAAAGGGCAAATGAGAAGAAAAAGAACAAAAAAGAAATTTATATCTTCTAGAGGAATACTTCCTAACCTGTAGAACTCTCCAGGCGGCTGTCACAGTCACTAGAACAATAGGCCACGGGTGACGACCAGCAATTGAGGAGCTTTAATAGGTAGGTAGATATCATTCCAGCTTAGTATCTCTTATTCATCTCTAACCCTCGTCCAATTTTGACCAGCTCACTCATAAAGAAGCTTTGCCATGTGGCATCGCTGGTGAGCTCATGACTCTCATTCGTGACAACCAAGGGCGGTGAAACGTTGCTCCGCAAAACCACCCCTGCAGGTCTCTCGATTCTCGAAGGGCTGAGGTGACTTCACTCCATCAAACATCATCGCCCGTTTTGATGAGCACTTAATGCTCTACAACTGCCAGCTTTTAAATTTTAATTCCCTGGATACGTCACTGAATTTGACCAGCAAAGAAACACTACAGTCTAGGAATCCCCGATCATAACATTTCCCTGTTCTGCCACGTCACTTGAAACTTCGGAAGTTCAGCATCGAGGGCAACCGATATCACCCATCAACGGCGGTAACGATGACGAGCTCCATTCTACCAGGCGACACTATCCCGTTGAACTCCCTCACCAGAGTCGGCCTTGGTTATGCTTCTAGGTTAGCCATCGTGCCACCCTTACCCAGACTCCAATCCCCAAACTGATAGTTAAACTCAGGACCAAGATCTGGTTTGCCGAGAATGCCAGCCCCGCTATTAACTTGCGAACGGTGATGGTTGTGCTTGGCGCTGTGCTTTTAACATGCGGCGCGAGCCCTGAGTTGTCGTTCAACCGGGTCCCTATTCTCAAGAAGCTGGACTGGAAAGCGATATCGATGGGGATCATACAGGCGGCGGAGTGCAGCAGATGGTTTTTTACCGTTGTGCAGGCGACTAGAGATTTATATCGAAGATGGCCTTGAAATATAGCCTGCTTAATCGGTGTCGCCTGGCTCCATCCAGGACACGTCGTGGGGGAAACGTCGGTGACCCTGCGGTCATGATACAATGGGTGCGGTTCGATTTCTCGTTGGGCGTCGTTCATGACCCGGCGGAGAGGGAGCTAAAGGATGAGGCAGAGAAAGCGGGGTTTGGGATCAGCAAGACCAGTATTGAAGATGTATTCGCCCTTCGGAGGTGCGAGAAAGAGGCATCCGCGAAAACTAACACCAATATATACTATACACGACTAGGTGAATGTTGAAACTTCGAAAACTGAAACTCCTACCATGACATATTTGGATGGTACCTTGCTTTATCTGCCCGTCTATGTGTATCTAACAGCTACCAAAGTTTGGTTCATCATTGGCCAATATCAGCTTTCTAGACTCAACATACTTCAGCGACGTCGAACACATGAGGGTCACATCGACGTCCACCCAAAAGTGCTAAATTGGAAGGTAGTAGGAAACGGTAAGATGACCACCCGGCCCGATATAATCTTTCTTCTGTCCCAGCTCTTCTCCCGGCCCCACAAGCCCCTTGCCGACTTGGCGCTTCGGCAACTGGACCACCCCGGCTCACTCGGCAATAACACAATGCAAGGCCCTGACAGAGACGCTGATCCCACCACCCGAAGGAGGCTGGAATAGGAAGTTGTCGAGTTCAACTTCCCCGCGCTCTCATTACCTTCCCCTTTTGCAGAACGATACATCTCCGAGGGTCGCGAAACCCGGACCCAATACCTATCAATTGGCGGTGGAAACCCGGGAATCGGGAATCGAGAATTGGGATTGGTACATCCGGAAGCACAAAAGGGCTCGCGTCGCGTCGTGAGGTCACTTGAGGTGAGTGCTCCTGTTCCTCACCCCCACGGCATCCTCATCGTCGGGGTCATCATCAAAATGGGAATACTTCGTGCATTTGTGGTCGGTACCGCGTGCCTCGCCCAACTCGTGGCCGGGCTCGACGGAAGGATCCGGACCTCTTTGCAGCAGGTAAGATGTTTGGTTCATGGGCTACGATTATGACTATCCTAACTTCCCACAGTTGGACCGTCGCGCGGAAGAAGTGTCCGCTCTCGCGAAAAAAGACCTCCAGGATCTGTACCCGGTACGCACCTTGAAGGTACCGGTGGATCACTTCCACAATGACACCCTCTATGAGCCGCACTCGAACGAGACCTTTCCCCTGCGGTACTGGTTTGACGCCAGCCACTACAAGAAGGGTGGCCCCGTCATCGTACTGCAGGGCGGCGAGACCGACGGTGCCGGTCGGCTTCCCTTCCTCCAAAAAGGCATCGTCGCGAAGTTGGCTCAGGCCACCAACGGGCTCGGCGTGATCTTGGAGCATCGCTACTACGGGGAGAGTTTTCCCACCCCCGACTTCAGCACCGAAAACCTCCGCTTCCTTACCACGGACCAGGCGTTGGCCGACATGGCCTACTTCGCCGAACACGTCGTGTTTGAGGGGCTAGAGCATCTGGACTTGACCTCGGCAAAGAACCCGTACATTGCTTACGGGGGTTCGTACGCCGGTGCCTTTGTCGCCTTCCTGCGGAAACTCTATCCCGATGTCTATTGGGGCGCTATCTCCTCGTCCGGCGTTCCGGAGGCCATCTACGACTACTGGCAGTATTACGAGGCGGCACGCATATACTCCCCTCACGACTGTGTCCTTGCCACACAGAAGTTAACGCACGTGGTTGACAACATCCTCCTCGGGAAGACCGATACCGAGTACGTGCAGCGTCTCAAGACCGCCTTTGGGCTGGGCAACGTCACCCGTGACGACGATTTTGCCTTCACTATCTCGTATGGCATTTCCGGTCTGCAGGGCCTGAACTGGGATCCTGCACTGAACGACACCGGGTTCGGTTATTACTGCGACAACATGACCGCCACCACAAACCTTTACCCCGAGCTTACCAGTATCGAGTCCGAGGCCCGGGAGCTCATTGAAGTGGGTGGGTACGGCGACGAGGCAGACACCCTCACCAACCAGCTTCTCAACTATATCGGCTACGTCAACGTCACGGCCATCCAGAACTGCGTCCGCTCGGGCAAGGCCTCTCAGGACGCGTGCTTCACTAGTTACAACTCGACCTACTACCAGCAAGACGATCTCAAGCAGAACTGGCGGCTGTGGGCGTACCAGTACTGTTTCGAGTAAGTTTTCGTGCCCTAACTTATCTGGATCTCCTCCTAACCAATTCCTAGATGGGGCTACCTCCAAACCGGCTCCGGCGTGCCCGCCGACCAGCTCCCGCTCATCTCGCGGCTCATCGACCTCGACTTCACCTCCATCATCTGCCGCGAGGCCTTCAACATCACAACCCCGCCTCAGATTGAGCGCATCAACAAGCACGGCGGCGTCAACATCAGCTACCCGCGCCTGGCGCACGTCGACGGCGAGCGTGATCCGTGGCGGTACGCCTCGCCGCACCGTATCGGCCTGCCCGAGCGCGAGAGCACCATCAGCGAGCCGTTTATCCTGATCGAGAATGGCGTGCACCACTGGGATGAGAACGGCCTGTTCCCCAACGAGACTAGGCCGGGGTTGCCCCCGAAGCCGGTGGCGGATGCGCAGGACCAGGAGGTCGAGTTTGTGAAGGCGTGGCTGAAGGAGTGGCGGAAAGAGCATTGTACGGGAGGGAAATGCTGTCGCAAGTGAGTGGGTACTGACTGAGTAGCAGATCCGTCCGAAGGGGAAGAAGATCTTTAATGGGTTGGGATATGTGTGGTCAGGTTAAACAGGGGCAGCATCTTAAGAGCATGCTTGGAACTTGCTTTAACTGAACATAACTTAATCAACAAGGGGTATCTACCATTCTAACCGATCATCACAAACAAGACGCACGTCAAACCGCTCCTCTCCCTTCCAGACCTTACCGCCCGAGTTGCACTTGGCAACGGCCCCCCTCATCTCCACGACCATGCCCACCGGCCCGCTGCCGAACACCCGTGTCTGGCCGTGTGCCACACCGGCAACGAAGTCGCTCACTGTGGCGGCAACGTCGGGCCTGTGGTCGCTACCACTACGCGTCGACGGTGTGCCCTGGGTCGACTCGATATCGTCGTCCGACTCAGTCCGCCCCTTATCGTCCGTGACCTTGACCTTCTTGGACGTCACGGTGAGCGGCTCAGACGTGACAAAGGTCCGGATCCGCAGGCCGTGGGCAGCACCCAACCTGCGCAGCTCCTCCATCTCGGGCTCGACCCATTCCAGGTCTTGCCTCCTTTTGACAGCCCAGACCAGCTCCATCTTCCGTCCCGGGGCCGGCTTTTCCCGGACCAAGCGCAGCAGGATCGGGAGGACGTAGGTGATACCTGTGCCACCGGCGACACAGAGCACGTTGACGTCTTGTGTCAGGCCCTCGGCGATGTTCTCGCCGTACGGCCCTTGCATGATGACCGATGTGGCGAGTGCCGTCCCCGCGGCAGCCTTCTTCACCAGAACGTCGGCAATCTTCCTCGTCTCACCCCCCTTGGCCCGAAAGATGTAAAAGTGCTTCACCTTCCCGGCGGCGTCCGCCATGGGCAGTGACAGCGGCGTGAACGGGTGGCTCTGGAAGATGCTGCCCTCGGTGAAGCACAAAAAGAAGTGCTGCCCGATGCTCCACGGCTTCTGGACATGATCAAAGTCCAACCTTACTACATCCCCCAACTCCGCATCCCTCCACAACTTCGCCTTCCCCTCCACCGCTCTAAAACCCCACTTCCCCTCCTCTGACCAATACCCATAATGTAGCATCCCCATCCTCACCAACCGCGCCCCGCGATCCAACCCCCACAACACTAACCCGGGCACCAAAAAGCACTGCAACTGCTGCCAATGCCCGATCAACGCCCCAATATACACCATCGCCAGCACATAGTGCGCCTTCCTGAAGAACTCATACCCCGTCACCTTCCGCACCACCACCTGCAACGACAGCAGCCACAACACCACCAGCAACACCAGCGCCACCACGCCCCAGATCGCATACTCCTGCGCAATCCACTCATTCCACACCTTCGGCTGCGGCTGATACAGCCACCCCTCCACCAGCGCCCACCCCAGCGTATGCAGCAGGCTCTGCAGCAAGATAATATACCCCGTCCACCGATGCAGGAACATGAACCCCGTGTACGGCACGCCCGTCAGCAGACTCAACACCGACTCCCGCGACGCCAGGAGCACGGACAGCGGGGTGAGCGCGTAGGCCAGTACGCCGATGCGGTCGGCCCAGGGGCCGAGCGTCGTGCGCGTGTTGACGACGTGCGCGGGCTGGTTTTTGATGGGGGTGACCCAGGTGGCATAGGTCATGCCGATGAAGGTCCAGATGCTGAGGTAGCCGATGAGGATGGCCAGGATGAGCAGCTGCAGGCGGGTGGTGGCGCCGAAGAGGATGCGGAGCGGGGCGGTCGGGAGGAGGTGGTGTCGCGTGGTGGAGGCGACGGCGAGGCGGAGGCGGGTGAGGGTTGATGGGGGAGGGGTGGTCGTGGTCGCCGGCTGGGCGGGTTGTGACTCGGCGTCGGCGGGCTGTTTTCGCTTCTCTTTTTGGGCGGCGGAGAGCTGGGCGATGAGGTCGTCGTGTGGTTCCCGCGCGGGGAAGAGGCGGCGGCCGATGGCCCAGACGAGCAGGATGCCGCCGACGGTCAGCCAGAAGATGCCCGTGTAGATCATGCCGAGGTCGTGGGCGCCGTAGACGACGTCCAGGTAGGCGCAGGAGCCCGGGTCGTTGGTGCATGGCACGGCGCGGTCTGCGTAGCCCCAGTGTGGCTCGAGGGCCGCCGCCTCGGACATGTTCTGGATGTGCCGCGGCGTGAGCGCCATGGCTGCGGTTGGTGTCGTTTGTCGACTCTCTACGTTTGCTTGGTTGTGGTGGTATATGGGAAATGATATTCCCAGGTCGTCCAAGATAGGACTTAGTGGTAGTGAGCGTCCAGGTGGCTCATCCAAGGTACGGAGATCGCAACACCAAGAAGGAAAGATGGACAGACATTCGGGAGAGTAACGGTTGGATGTCTCACGTCCCGGGGCTCAGGCAGGTGGCAAACAGGGACAACCCGCTCTTATCTCCATGAGGCTCATGCCACGCGCTCGGTTCCCCTTCCCGAAAACTCGGGACCTACATTCCGAAATGCACGATACAAAATATGCCGAGCGTTTGGCGGTAGTGGAATTGTCCCTGAGCATATTAATCAGGAGGGACGGCCAATTACGGAGCTTAATTCGTGTTGCCAAACCTTCTCAAATCCAGCTTTGCCCCCATCCGATTCCTTGGTGTTTCCCGTTTTTCCACCTCGATGTTTCGCCCTCATCGCTAAACGAACATGAGCATCCTTTCCCCGGTTTTATTGAGCATCTTTGAGCACGTTTCTTGCATCAGCAGGGTGGAACCCAAAGGGCTGGACCGGGACCACCTTCTCGTGAGCGGTCCAATGGCCGTCAAATGTGTCCAATGGCTGCCTCTGTGCTGATCCTCGGGGCCTGTCCCCCTGGCCACACTGGTGCTTGAGTTCGAGGTTGCGCCATCTTGGCATTCTGCTTGAGAACACATGCGGAAGAGACGACCCCTCTCAGACCCCCATCTTCTGGCGCATTTCTGCTCTAACTTGGGTAACTTGCTCGCCCAGCAAGACAATACCGGGGGTTGGTTGCGCAAGTTACGCCACATCGAGCCAACAAATCGTGAAACAAAACCCAAAGGGTGCGCCGTGCCACGGACTCGACGCGGGATGACACCTTTTTAAAAGACAGCAGCGCCGGCTTGATGGTTTCCCGGATCCGGTCCTCTCGAGATTGTCTGCATTACCATCAATCTCCAATGTCCAACCTGGTTCGAAGTGACTGGTAGCTAATTCGACCTGGTAATCCAACACCCCCTCTTTTTGCCAATCCTCCAAACACCACCCCAAAAACACAGCTGCCGACCTCCCGTCTCCCCTCGTCCAACGCTTCTGCAGCCGAATCTGCACACCCCGTCACGTACCGGCATCTCCCCATATTACCCTCCTGCCGTGCCATCCGCTCCTTCGGAAAGCAGCCCTCTCTCCCTCCGCAAAACCACCCCACACCAAGCGCACCAAGCCGGCGTGCCTGGCCCCGAGAATACCACCTCAAGCCGCGCCGAGAGCAAAACACGCGCCCGAGCCCAAAAATGGACCACGGCGGCCACGGCGGTGACGGGGCTGCCGGCCCTGCCTGCAAGATTTCCGTACGTTGAACCATCCATCCCATCTCACCCCCGTCTTATTCCCGAGCACCAAACCCCCAACCGTCCACTGCAGTCCAGCCACTAACCCGTGCGACAAACAGATGCTCTGGAACTGGTACACCATTGACGCCTGCTTCCTGACCTCGTCCTGGCAGATCGCCAGCCACGGCGCCTTCGCGGCGACCTGCCTGGGCGTCATCCTCATGGTCATCGTGCTCGAGGGGCTGCGGCGCCTGGGCAAGGAGTACGACGAGCACATCCAGCGCGACTTTGCCGCGCGCGTCGCGCTCATCGCCAACCTCCCCGCCGCCGCGCCCCCCACAGATACCGCTGGGTCGGCTGGTGCGGGTGGGTGGTGGTGGCGGTGTCTGCCCGGCGGCGGGCGCCAACGGGGATGGCGAGGCGCAGGCCCCGCGTACCGTAACCTTCCGCGTGTCGCCGCTGCAGCAGTTTATACGCGCGCTGATCCATGCCGCGACGTTTGGGCTGGCGTATATTGTCATGTTGTTGGCCATGTACTATAATGGGTACATCATCATTTGTATCTTGATCGGCGCGTTGCTGGGCAAGTTTCTGTGTGACTGGATGACGAGGACGGTGGTTATTGGGGGCCCGGAGAATGGTGTGGTGAAGGGGGGGAATACCGCGGCGGGGGTGGAAGAGCCGTCGGTTTGCTGTGGGTGATTGAGGCGGGATGGGATGTTTAATTGTCTTTTAATGTTTGATA